>VZRR01003135.1:230523-469738 GCA_013398015.1 Oreocharis arfaki
TGCTGCCGAGCTCGGAGACTTTGGTCGTGCGAGGTGTCTAAGGGAAAAAAGTGCATCCCGGGGCGGGGCGAGGCTGTGCCCCTCGCCGCTCGCCCGTCCGTGCCGGTGACCCGACGGGCGAGGAAGCCTCGGGAAGGGCGGGCGGTCCTTGGCGGGGCAGGGGCTGCGCGTCCCCAGGCGGGGCGAGGCGGCTCCCGCCCGCCGAGGGGGCCCGCTCGGCCGGTCCCCCGCCGGCCTCCGCCCTCCCGCAACTCCCCCGCAGCCATCAGCGGGCCGGGGCGCGGCCGCGGAGGGGCCGGGAGAGCCCCGGGGGGGCTCCCTGTGCTCCTCCATCCCCGCCGGTGCCCGCGACAGGGCGGGATGACGGTCCGGAGCATCCCGGCCCCCGCAGGGCTCTGCCTCCCGCCCCTCTCCCGGGCTGTACCTGCCGTGCCGGGGTCCCCGGGGCAGCCTCCGGGGGTTGCACCTGCTCCTACAAGCCGGGTCCTGCTGGCACGGGTGTTCTAGGAGCAAACCCGAGGCCTGCCCTTGGAGGGCTGGCAGGATGAGGCCTTTATTTTTTTTTTTTTTGGCAGGGTGCTGGCTGGCTGGTATTTACATAATATCTCTGCTTAAATGTGACCTCGTCCCTAATTGGAGGCTTCCTTTCCATTTTCTATGGCAACACTACAGAACAGATCACTCCGGGGGGCTGGATGAGAGGAGTATCTGCACACACTGTAATCTTTCTCTCTTGGTTCCCCATCAAGGCTGGTTTGTTCTAGTGTATGGGTGAGATTTTAAAAAAAGTTCTTTCCATCAGCACTTAAAGCAGTAGCTAGGCCTGCATGTCACTGCAGATTTACAGGATCTCTGAATTAGAGGAGGATGGAGTGAACACAGGCTTAACTAACAAGCAAGAATTACTTTTGTTAGTTATTTATATATTTACTAGCTGATGACTGATGACTTCCATGCACCACTCTGCCTAATCAGACAGTCCTAGGAAATGATGTTAATTTTAACTGATGGTGTTTATTTATTTTAAAATTAATAAAATTGTTAGAGGAAGAAAGAAAAGAAATCCTAGCAAATTTTGTAAGGAGGAAGGAATTGAGACCCACTTCATTCAGAGATTCCTTTTGCTCCATGAGATCCCTGCCCTATGCTTAGAGCCCATCATGTAGACACAGTAATGTCTGTTTTTAAACGGTTGGTCTCACTGACTGTAAGCTTGATGTGCCTATGTATTTATGCAGGAGTTGAATTCTGTAATGCTTATTAGGGTCTGCTGTGTTTCATCTCTGTGAGATGCCAGCTTTGGTTTCAGGTTTTATATGGCAGAGGGTGAATATCTTTGTGTTGGTTTTCCAAAACCTGCTGAAAATAAATGTTTTGTGATTGTAAGACACACTAATTCATGGTGTATTTAGGCAGGAAGGTTTTTCTACAGACTTTTAAATTCTGCCTTAATTATCTTTTGAGATGGTGGTTTTGTTCTGCATTGGAAAAACATATGCCTTACTGTTAATAATGCTAAAATTAGTTACTGTGATACAGAAACTGGGATACTCCGTATGGCTTAGAACATTTGTTTTCAGTCTCTGCTGTGTTTGTACTTCTTGGTCCACTGGGATGACTTTGTTTCTTGCACCTGAAGTAGTGTGGGGTGTTTTGAGCTTTGAGGTTTTTGTTTGTGGATGGGTGCATGTAGTTAGGTTGTTAATACAAAGTGAATAGATACATTAGAGATTTAAACAGAAAGGCCAAAAATCTTGCATCTCGTAGAAGAGGTGATTCTTCTTATGGGTGGAGAGACCACTGTTTGGAGAGGTGCTCTGCAAGTTTAAGGAGGCCACCCCTAGGACTCCTTCACTGAGGCACTGGAGCTTGTCTGCTACAGGCTGAGGCACAAGTACCATAAGACGCCATTGGTGTAGAGATTTGCCTAACATATTTAAGTTCTTCTGCATGTAGATAAAGGCTTTTAATTTCCATTTGCTTTTTGGAAATGTTCTGAGCAACGTTCTCTCTCCACTTAAATGCATGCTCCTTTAGTGTCTTAGATTGTTGTTATGGGAATGCGAGAGTTGGAAATATCCTCAAAAGAGGCCATGAGTTGAACCTGAGGCATAACTGAAGCTTGAAGTGAATGTGCTCTGTTAAAATGTTAATTGCAGAAAAGAGTGATGGAGTAGAGGTCCATCTCATTCAAGCTCACGTTTTGTTTTCCACAGTTAGTACGTTTATGTCCACAGCACCATTTTTGTTACAGTTTATCCCAGCTCTGCTGCCAGGTTCTGCCTGTAGGTATTATTTGTCAGTATGCAAATGTTTATAGTTACTTTCATGTATAGATTTTTTTCTTGTAGAGCATTTTAGTTACATTATGATAGAAGAAGGGAGATGTAGGAGTAGCAAGTATATGAAGAAAGAAATAGGCCTAGGCCATATTTCTGGATAGTGCAAGGCAAGATGAAGCTGGCATAAGTACGTGTCTGGGAACAGAAAATACTGAAGAATGTGAGGTTGGATTGCCCCTTTGTATAGAAGCAATGTTGGTTGCATGCTGCCTCTGTCTTAGAGGATATATAGACAGCTACCACTGATTATTGTGTCTCCATTTATTAATTTTGAACCAAAGTTGCTCTGCCATCAAGCAAAGAAAGCATCGAACCCTTCCTCATGTCCTTGTCCGTAATCCGGATTTTTTTTTCTCTCAACTTTCATTAACTCTGTTCTACTTCATTTTGAAGACACAATATTCAGCCTTAATTGCAGCTTTGTGTACTGATATGCACAAATGCATTCCATCTCTTTTGCTTCTCATTAAAAAAAAAGTTCCATATTTAAAACAATTGCTGATTTAAGGTACTTATTGCAATATTAGTCAGCATTAGTAAGGAAAATCAGTTTCATGGTCATTGTTTCATAGTTTAGTCACATGATACAATAAAATATCTTGAGTTAATGATCTAAAAAAGAGGTTTTTTTCCATCTTGGGAGGTTTTACTCCTGTATGCAAATTTTGTTATTTCTGCTTAATTTTTGCTAAGTTTTTTTATCAAAGAAGTGTGGCAAAATGGAACCACAGTGTAGTTTAAACCTATTTTTCATTCATTCTTTTCCCATGATACTTCCATGCTTTGCATATTATTTTAAATCATAGAACTTTTTCTTTGTCAGATGGACTGCTTTTGTAGGCCTTTCTTAGAGATCACTAAAACATGTTTGGTTGCTTCCTTACTTGCCATATTTCCTCTCTTTGTTTGTCTAAGAAGAATGGCAGCTGAAGAGAAGCTTCTGCCGTGTGCTTTGGTAGGTGAGGTCCTCCCCTTTTCCGCTCAACACAATCCAAGCTCATAGATCTGGCATTTAATTCCACAGCTACTTTTGGATTTGATGCAGTCTTTCTTTACCATATAGGCTCTCAGACACGTGCATAAATGCACATGAAGAGCCAGATGTATTTAGGAAGCTCCCTCCTGGAGCTGTTAAGTCAGACAAGAACAGATAGGGTGCTTGAGTGAGGAATACAGTGGGAATTTTGTTATTTTATTTTTGTTCTTAGGCACAGATACTTGTAGTCACTCTGTATCTTGTTCACAATGGGAAGTTACGTGTCAATGGCAATTTCTAATTTATCTTTATATCCTTGTTTTTAAGAGAGGGTTGCCTAATGTGGATTTTATAGAAACATAAACATACATACACATGCAGTTGTTTTGGTGCTGTCTATTAACGTGCTGACTAACCCAATAAACTGAAACCAGCTTCTGGAGGTGAAAATCTGAAGGTGAAGAAAAAATCACTTAAATGGTGAGATGTTTAGAAGTAGTGAACAGACTTTTTTATAGTAGTTAGGTCGTCCTCAAACAGTAAACATTGGTTTGCTTTGCTTTGGCTTTACTTTGTTTTTAGTGGAAGATGGCTGAAGGACATCTTTGTTTTGTTCTGATAATAAAAGAACTTTGATGTAAATATTAGTTCATTTGTTTCTTGCAGATGTTTTAAAAAACCTGTATATTTAATCTGCAAGTTGGCATTCTACAGTCAGTGTAAAATTAAGAGAGGAGCTGTTTCTATTACGTATATTTGTTCATGTGTTGCTTACTTGTTCTCTACTAAATGCTGAATGTAGCCACAGCTGTAGGAGGATCAAGATGTCTCTCCTAACTCTTTGAAGTTTCTGTTCAGTTTTCTTCTCACTTTTAGTCCATCTTACTACCATGTTGCCCATTTTCTATCCCCCTACCTTGACAGTAAGGGAAATGAGAGGTGTTTCAGAAAGTATTTCTTTTTCGTATTTCCTAATGCCATTTAAATTTAACTTTCATCCTCTTGGATAACTGACAGTTGTCCTCCATTTCAATTGTCTTTGACAAGACATTATTATTGAAGGCTTTTAGTTGCTCTTGTGATAGCTCTTACCTTTCCATCCAGGAAGGAAGTGTCAGTAGAGTCACAGAGCTGCATTTTGCAGTTTCACTTTTGATTTAGCGCTGACGCTCAGCACGTGCCACAGATGAAATGCTTGGCTTCCTGGGTGGAACCTCAATAAATGGTGTCCCTTTGGCTATGGTCAACGTAGTTGTCAGCCTTCATCATGGACACTGTCTGCATATCCAATTGATTTGCCTTTGCTGTGCAGATGAGGAGGTGATTTTTTTATTTTCCCCTGTGAGTATAACATACTAAAATATAATCCTAACGTTATCTGTTTATTTTAAGATGGCGTGAGCCAAGTGGTATGTTGGTGTAATTGAAACTGATGTGCTATTACTGTTGTTATTATTATTGTTTATATTGTAAGAGTGAGCCACTGCAGAACAGTCTACTATGGATTCTCCCAAAATTACCTTCTTCCTCTTCTTCAACAGTCAGAACAAGGAACATCTTATCTAACTAAAGTAGACTATTTTAGTAAGGCTTTCCAAACTATCAGTGGTTATGAGGCTGAGATTTCGTTTTCTTTTTATGTTTTCTATCTAGAGTAGTATCCAGTGTCTGGTAGCTGTTTATTTACTGCTCTGTAATGCTTCTGTTTATGCAAAAAAGTGTCCAGTATTCTGCATTTCTTCTCACTAGCTTGCATTTGAACTACTACCCGAAGGTATAAGCCTTGTTTTCTTGTGAACTGCTAATTCTCTGAACAAGCTTATTATCCACGTTTAGAAATACTTGTGGTGATGTGATGCATGTCTACCCTGAGTCTAATCAGGACGTGTTTCTAGGGTGAGGGTTTTACTTTCTGAGACAGTGGTTTTCATTCTGTTTGAGTCCCTAAGCTGCAAGTACTTCTCTGATTTTGGAGTAACTGCTTTATGCAGTTCTTTCTGCACTGTCTAGATGTTTGTCCCTATCAGGATGGAGACAGTGTGTTGGGAGGTGCTTCTTCTCTAAATTGCTTAGAAATGAGAAATGAAACCCCAAGAATAGACCTTTTTTCCCATATCAAGGTGTAAAGCACCACTTTCACAATGTTTTTACCTTACGTTGATGTACTTAAGTTACATCTTGGCATGTCCTGTAGAACACATCATGTCTCAATCATTCATTGCTAAGCTTGTTAGGTATAGACTGTATTTTAATTATACTCCACTGATTTAATGTGGCAGACTTTTATTTCTCATAAAAGAATTAATTACTTTTTCCTCTTGTATCATTTTCTGGACTCTCTATTTGTTAAACCAAAAAGAAAGATCTGCAAATACATTTTATTCCACCTTCTTGTATCGATGTTCTTTGAGTTTCACTCATTTTAAGGAAGACCCAGTGATAAGCTATCTGCACTTTGGCAAAAGAAAATAATTCAGCTGACCAGTAAGGATGATGGACTTAATTCTCACAGAGGCAGACTTCAGCTTCTCTGTGCAGCATGATCCTTCTCAAGATAATCATCCTATTAGCTTTTGCATGAGGCTTTGGCCTCTACCATGTAGGATGGGAGGGAGGATGGAGTACTGTGCCCCGACATTTATTGGCTGTTCTGGTAATTCTGAGTTTATTAGTAAAATAGCAAACTCTTACTAAAAACTTTAATCACATTTGTTGTACCCTGGCTTCCTACGGAAATGAGTCTTAAATGCTTCTGCTGTCTCTCAGTCCCCTATGGCTAATTTTTGCATTTGTTGGCCAATTTCAAACTGCACGTGTAAAAAGGGTTGAAGTCTTGCAGATAAATCATCCTGCTCCAGAACTCAAGATGTATATGCTTGATTGTGAAGGTTAGATGAACCTTTTTTTTTTTTTAAATCAAGTTTCACTGGTGAATGGCATGAACTTGTGTTCTGTGCAATGAGTCACCTTGAAAAATGAATCTTTCGGACTATTTTGTTCCTGACAACTCATGATATCCCTTTATTAATGTTTTCGAGTTTGGTTTGGTGGTGGGTTTTTTGTTTTTTCTTTATTTTGGGTTTTGTCTGGCTTTGTTTGGATTTTTTAATAGATTGCCATCATATGCTGAAATTTCTCAGAATTTTTTAGATTCTACATTCAACCAGCCAGGAGGTTGGGGCTTTTACTACCTCTTGCAGTAAAACCCCAAAGCTTTCCTGCATTCAGCTAATTGTACCAACCCTGCCTTTATGTCAATAACAAATATTATATGTATATATTATTGTTTGCAGATTTAAATTTTTTTTTTTGCTATTGTCCATTGTGTAAGAAAGCCTGAAATATTTTTATGGTTTTTTCTACTTTTTTCCTGCATCTTTTCACCTTAGCTTTTCCTAGATGAATTGTATTCTAGAAAGTAGATGCCTTCTTCATCCGAGAAGGGAAGCATGACCATAGCCATGGTTAGGTATGTCTGAGCTAGATTTAGTCTGTCTGTTTTGTGAGCTCTTAGGAATCTAAGTGTTGGGTAAAAAAGCTGTGGTTTTTAAGACTAAAAATTTTAAATGCTGAGAATTTTGTGTGCATTCATGAATGTGCACTCAGATAACTTGCATGGAATTAATATACAGATAAATCTGTTTGTGGAGACAGCATATCTCATGAATCACGTAAAATAAAAGATTCCTGCATACTAGCACTTTTAACATAATTGCATAATAATGATAAATTATGCACTACGAGGGGATGTGTTGGAGATGTGTCTGATTTAAACAGTGTTTAAGCTCTAATCACAGCACTTAGTGTACTTAATATATATGTTGTCCAGGAACTGAGAGAGGCTAATCCTTCAAATAGCACAAAAGCAACACAAGATTCCTATTATTTGCTGTTTCCTCACACAAAGCAAAGAAATATCTAAAAGCTTTAGAGGGACATGTTCCCTTACCACTTGAGGTGATAAATACAGTGCATTTCTTAAGATTTAGATCTATCAATATAAAATCATAAAGCAGAGCCATAACATCATGATAATTCTAATCTGCAGAACCCCTCCAATATATACTGCATGTTTGCTCTTTTGTACCCGGTATGTCTAGCTTTTGCACATCTGATGCAAAAATGCATTGCTGCTTCAGCTGTAACTTGCATGTGAAGTAAGGGAGCTGGAGGAAATCCATGGTCCTGCACTGGAATGCAGTAATTGCCAGCTCCTTACTGGGAGGTGGGACCAATAGTGTGCATCTATCACAGCATGAAGCTTAGATCTGCAGAATAACTCTCCTGCTCTAGTTATTCCAGATACTCTGGAATAACGTCTCTGTTTCTCAAGGAAATTATTTTTATTGATATATAAATATATTGGGAGAAGGAAAAATTAAAATGAATGCTGTATTCTGAACTGTCTGTAAGGGAGTAACTATTTCCATGGTCAGTCTTCATGTGAAAACATGTCTGAAGAAGCTGTATGGGAAGTAAGTCAAGAATGGTGAGAAGGATGCAGAAGGAAATGAGTGAGTTAAAAATATGCTGCAGAGAAAATAAGAAAGAGTGGGCGTCTATGTAGGCAGCTTTGTTGATGTCAAAATGCTACATGTTCTTATTTTGTTTTGTTTTGTCGTGATGGAGGAGTGCGTGTTCGCACAGATTAAGCCATGTCATTCTGTTTTCTGATATAATTTTTTTTCATGTGGAAAGAATCATTAAGTCTGAGATACATTCTTTAACAATGAAACTGTGTAATATGAAACTCTTTATTTTTGGGGGTTTTGAATTACACAAACTGTTTTTTGTTTTTCCTGTTTCATATTGCCTGAGATGCGCCCCACCCTGTGGGCGATAAAAGTGTTGTCATGGCTTCTGCCTTGCAAAGGTTGTAGATTTTTAAGTAGAAAAATAAGAACCCTCTTGATACTGACTCATTTGATTCTGATCTCAGCTACAGTCTGTATAACATGGATCCATCATCCGTATGTTCATCACCTATATTGCATGTGTTCTGAATTTACACTGGATGTAAATAACAACCAGTCTAGGCAGTGAGGTTGACAGTAGTAGTTACACTCATTGTGACCCTGACCTCTGTGCATGGGAAGAGCTGCTACAGTTTTGGGGCTTTGACTACATATATATCATTCTTTATTCAGCAGTAAATAATCTGCAGTAAAGCCTAAACTTCACATTTTTTTCCCTGGCTTTTAGCATGGGCCGTGCTGCATGTGTTTCTGACTGATGAAACCTGCCCTGGAAAGTGGGACTGTAAGTTGGTGCTTGTATGTATTCTAAGGGTTTAAGTAAATAGATGTGACTTTGGAGCCCCAGACTAAAACTTAAGTGATTGACAAAATGCACAGAACTTCTTCTGTAGTAGTATGTCTCCATATTAGTATGAAACTAACACAGTACACTTCAGTTAATCAGGTTGTATTGTAGTTCTGAACTCATTAAACCTATCTGTGAACATGTCACAAAGCTTCATATCATCCTTGCCTGTGTTGTTAGGACTTCATTGGTTGTCTTTAGTTCTGCTTTCAGTTTACGTGCTAAGCCCTTTCATTTGGACTGCCCTAGAACTAATTTTTTAGCAGTTTTCAGTAGACTTCAATGTTTTTGGGGAGCTGTGTTCTTCATCCACTGCTGCATTTGACCTCTGACTATGTGTGCTGTCTGGTTGAGTCTGTTCTACTTGGTGGCAGACCTCAGACCTGGATGAAGTTTTCCAGATGGTGGAGACAATATGTAGAAGGCACTGGAAACGCACAAGAAATTCTGTGTTTGTTTCTGAACTTGGAGTTGTTGGCTGGTCATGAGGGGGATCTTCTGTGTGCTAACCTGCCAGACCACAGTTCCTGGCTATATGGTTTTGCCAGTGTTGATAATTGCTGTGGACTCTTGATAGACTGATGCTTTAGGTGCAGGACAGGTGGTATATTCTTACTGCATCCCAGTTCCCAGTAGGTTCTGGATGACGAGGAATGCCTGTGCCTTTGAAGCAGGAGAGTTCTCGCAGTGTGTGCGTGCAGCGTTTCCCTCGTTGTTGCCAATGCGATGGCTGAGGCCATAAGGAGGGCAGTGACTGTTGCCCTGAGAGTGCTGGTTTATCAATTCACTGCAGGTCTGTGAGCCTCCAGCTGGGTATTGGGAAGTGTTTGGTGCAAGGCTGCAGTGAGTTGCACAGGTGGTGGGTGCTCCTGCCTTCTGAGCACATGAAGAGAATCAGTTTTGAGACTGGTCTTTTTGAATGGTTCTATCAGTAATACGTGTGCCTACAGCTTCCATGTTGCATGGAGCACATAAGCAGGGAAAATAGTGCTTGTGTTTTGGTAGCTCTCAGCAGATGTACATCAGTATGGAAATCCTCAGATGTTATGCATTGGGTGCTGAGGTCTTATCTGTTTTTGGTAAGTAGGATTTAACTTTCTCCAAGTAACGTATCAGTTGTCTTTCTAAATGTTTTGAGAACTTTTTTGTTAATTTTTGCGGTGGCTTTTGAAACTGTTCTTGACTCCAAGGTGTTTGGTGGAAATGCTGCATGTCACATGCATTCAGCTGCCTGAAGGTGCTGCATGCAAGCACCATTGGTACAGGATCACAGCCCTTGCTATCCTCACTGTAACCTCACTCATTGTATTTGTAAAAGCCACTGTTACAGACACTATAAACATTACATCTTAACATAAATTTGGAGGAGGTGAGAGTCAACCTGATTGTGTTCTGAATCTGTTGAAGCAAACTGCAGGCCTCTCCTCCACATGTGCTTTAGGTGGAAATCAACTTCGAGACCTGTGGTGCACTGCAGTTCTGTCCTGTGGCACTTCTGGGGTAATACATAAAATTGTACTAGACTGGTCAAACAAAACATCAAGAGCAGAGAGATGGCTTGAAACACGTGTTAAAATTCCTGAGCAAGGTTTCTGTGACTATTAATAATTTCTTTTCTAAGGAAAACTGTCAAGTAGTTCTGGATTTGTTTCCTATTTTTTTGTTAGGTAAATATTTTCAGTATACTCCACCGGGATGTTACGGCTCACTGGCAGCAAAAATAATTCCCTTTGGAACCTGGTCCTGCACATGCACTCACCATTCTCTGACTGCAGATCCCATGGTTTGTTCCTGATCTTCTCTCCTTGACCACTGCTGTCCTTTTGACTTACAGCCAGTTAAACAAGATCAAATGCACTCTAGCTTGACATCCCTTTACAGAGACTTCATCCCATTCATTAGGGAGTTCTTATTTTTTCAGATATTTTTAAAGTATGTCCCAGCACCATCTTCTCTCCTTTATGAAGCTTATAGATCCGACTGGAGCAGTATGTTCTGTGATTCTCTGGTTAGCTAATATTCTGCATTGTGGTATCTAGGGTTGTTTGACTTAGGTGAGCAGGGTGTTGGAGAAATGGTGGTTGAAGACTTAAATGCAGGTTAAATAAACATAAACTAATAAATACATGAGTCCAAGAGGAATGTTGGAAATGAGTTGCAGGAAATCCTGACTTGTAGAGCTGGCACTGAAGACTGTCAACCCTGGGTTCTGTCATCTGGGCTTCAAACTAGGCTGGATAGTACCTATGCAGATGTGAAAATGAAGCTTTACCCTGTAACCATGGCAAGCAGAGGTTCAAAGGCAGCTCTGTACTGGCGATATCTTTTCTGCATGCTGTTGGTAGTATTTTTCTGATAAACAGCTTAGAATAAGCTTGCAGTATAGTATGCAATATTGGTCTCAATGGGACTGTCAGGTTAAAACAATGTTTTGGTTTTGACAATTCATAGTTTCAAGCAAATCAATTAAATATCAAAGCTTCATTATTTAAGCAGTTCCATTAAATTTTTTGGTTTTTTCTCTGGTTTTGTAATGTTGGAGTAGACTGCTGTGGCATTTGTGTTGAAAATCATGTAAACAACCAACTGTTTTTACTACAAGAAAAAATAAAGGGAAGCATTTTTAATAACACTGGGTTTCACAGGGGCCTTAACCTGTGGCCAGACATGTATATTTGAGTGATTTTTGCTTTGAGTATGCCTGTAGTGGTGCTGAGCAATACAGTTCAGAACTGATGTCTACATCACTGCAGCCAGCAAAGAGACAATCTGCCAGTTGGATCAGAATTTGACTCTGCTTCTGTTCCTGAGTATATGTGTGGGGAATAACAGTCTCTGTGCAGAGATTTATTTCATCTTTTAGTGCCAGGGGAATTTGATTTCCTGCGTCTGTGTTTGGAGCACTGGCTATGGAAGTATGTCAAGGAGACAAAACTATCATCCTGTTCCTGATACGGCAAGAAGCAGTGTACTCAAAACTGATGGTTGTTTAGTTATTCTTCTGCCTATTCACATGGCAGGAAAGGAATATACTCCTTTGTCATCCTTCTGGACAAGATACTAAGCCAGTAGGAAGATTCCTTGTTCATAATGTTGACCTGTAAGCTGGAGCTCAGCTTTGCATTTTCTAACCTGGCTAGAAGTCATTCTATTTTTGATAAGTAAAATTTATATGCTGATGTTTCATGTCTCTGTACAATAATTTCCATATTGTTGTATACCTAGTTGATACCCTTCCTCTTTTTTCTCTGTTGCATGATTTCTCACTTACTGAGGTTTTCTTCCTTCTTTATTCATGAAGCACCTAAGCCTCCTGTGTAACTTCAATTTCAGCTTTTTCTGGTATCTGTTTCATTCTGCGTTTCCTTTTTACATAATTGCTTCTTTTCTTCCATTGCGATTATCTTTCTTTGTAGGATTGAATATATATTTCACAGATCATCTTGTATTTGTGTAATGCACTTTTATGAATATTCATAGTATGTCTTTATTTTATGCATTTTTAATAATAAATGTAAGTAATCAGATTCAAATTTACCCTTATAATGCCAAAGAAATATATTTTATCGTAAATTTTACTGGTGCTAAGCATGGGATTTATGTTTCTGAATTGAACATCAGCTTTCTACTTAAGGATCATGTCATGTTGGATGACTTTAAATTTCCAGAGTATTTACAGTGTTTTTGTTCAATGATTTTTTTTCAGACTTGCCCTTACATTAAGAAAAGTGACCTTTTCTTCTTTCTTTAAATGTAAAGCTACTTATTTTCTAGTTTCTGATTTCTGATTTTTGCTTTTAGTTAGCTTACTACTGGCTTACTAATATTTTTTCTTTTTCTTTTTGAGTAAGTGCAACCACCCTTCTAAATTTTGAATATGTTGTAAATAGTTTATTCAGAGCTTGAGGCTCAGTCAGGATGCTGAGTCATTGTTTAGTGCCAGGGTTTCTACTGATTGTATTGTTTTCTTCTTGGACGTACAGATTAGCTTTCTTGAGCTTGAGAAGAATGCCAAAAATCTGTCTTTCAGTTTATCAAAGCCACATTTAGAGAAAATTAACTTTTAGACTTTGCCTTCTCAATGTGATGTACACAAAGCCATAGGTGCTTGTGAGATGGTTCAGTGCCTGGTCCCTTTTCTGGAGTTCATCCAAATGACCAGGTCGTCATCGGAGGATTCACATCTCCCTCTCTCCCAGAGAGAGCTGCATGAAAATTAATGTGTTTCATGTAAACAACCAAGTCAATGCCAAAATTTCTGGTAGATTGGAGGCCATTATTTGTTGTTTTCCTGTCTTCAAGTTTTTTTATAAAATATTTAAGTAAAATAAATGTAAACTGTTTATCTTTGAGGCACCTCTTTGTTTCCTTTGTGAAGAACTAAATTAGTAAAAGAACTTCCCCCCGGACTTTAGCTTTGCAGGGAAACAATTAGCATTTGAAGCTAAGATAGTATGTTTATGGTCTATCAGCCTTGTTTGGTTTTGGGAATGCCATATCTCCATGCCTAGTATAGTTGCTGTGCTCTGAATCTTAAAATCTGTGGACCTGATATGATAACAGAGAAAGGCATCCTGGTGCCCCAGAGCAAATGTGATGTTCAGAAATGACATCTCTTTGAACTGCATTTTTAGTGCTTTTCCTGTATGTGCAGTATCAGGAGACACAGTGTAGAGAAAGCACCTAGTGACACTGAAATTCAAACTATTTTTATACATAGAAATTTTTTTGTGTTGGGGTCATTTGTTGAGATGAACTTCAAGTTAAGAACCCTTTAAACACAGCCAAGTCTGTAAATGACAGGAACTGAAGTTGTGTGATGCAATGACGAATTGTAATGATGAATTCTTATCTATTTCCTCTTTTTGTAGTAGTATTATTCCTGTTCTTGTTTCTTACATCACTGTTTGCATTTCATGCTGTGCTTGATTTCAAGCAATAGTATGATTGTATTTGGCAAGGTGTTTACAGTAGATGACTTGGGTCAGAAAGCATATTCTGAACAGCTTCATCCTTTTCCCTGCTCCTTTTACCATCTATAATCTTAATGTGGTGCTTTTCCCATACACCTTTTGTCCCTACAGCTGTCTTTCAGCATGCAGGGGTGAACTAAATGCTTTTAGCATTTCGTTAATGCCACTTTTGATCAGCTGGCAGATGTTGCCGTGTGACCGGCGCTCGCCCCGGCCCCGTTGATCCCCACGTGCCATATGTGCCTGCCGGGCAGGTGGCTGGATGCAGGACCCTCAGCTGGGGAAGCCCAACTCTCAGAGGATGCTCTCTGAAAGATGAAGATGTTTCCAAGATGGATGAGCATCCTTGTCGGTAGATTTTCAACGCAAAAAGAGGCCACTGTGATAATAACTCCCTTAACATATAATTTGAGTCCTAAAGCATCTTTCAGTAATTTCTGCGTGTGTTCATTGACTTGTAAATGTAGGCATCTACATCTGCTCTCTCAAGTGAATGCTCTAGTGTCAAAGAACTTACCAATTTTTTTTGCTTACCTAATTCCATTGACTACATATTCCCCTGCCTTAGGAATCTCATCTTAGTAGCACTGACTATAGTTTCATAGCAAATATAATACAAATAAAGGTAAAGATTCTGTTATATATAAATATAGGCTAAATTAGGCAGAAGTTTATTTTTAGGTTACTGATTATATTGATGATTGCCATGTTTAACAAGAGTACTCTTTGTGCTGTGCAGCAATTTTCACAATGAAATTGTACTTCATCATTGTGTTGACATGAAATACCAGGGAACTGGCTGGCAGGCATATCTGGGTTAGGCTGCAGTAACTCATTAGGAGCTCCTAAAGTAGGATTACATAAATGGGACCCTATCTTCTTGGGTTAAATACAATTCTGTAGTTTAATCTAATATGTGGCTGCCATAAAGTCTATGTTGACTGGCAGCAGTAGTCTGATTTGTCCATCTTTTCAGTGCTATGCTTAAAAAAAGACAATGGAAACATAAGATTCTATCTTTAATGGAATTCATTTTGAGTTTTTTGCTGTTATGTAGGGTGGGGTGGTTTTTTAAAAATGAAAATATTAATTAACAAGTCAAACTGGAATAAACGAGATATGTGCATCACAATTTTCACTAATCTGTTGTATCTTAACCAAGTTATGAAAAGAATTACTGACTTTTCCTGATTTAGGATATAATCATGAAGGATGTTTCTGCAAAAGTATAGATGATGTTAGTTATAAAAATCTATAAAATAAAATACGTTATTTTGCATTTTATCACAATCCCAAAGAGAGTAAAGGAAATGTATTCATTCTATAGGAATAAGTAGATTCCTTTGGCATTTTTTTTTTAACTGCTAGATTTACACTAAAATTAGAAGTTCATGACATAGTTGATAGAAGCAGTGTTCCTTAGTGAGAAGTGGAATAATTTTTTTATTTTATATTACTGGTCTATACTTTGACCATTATTTATAAGTACAGTTTTCTAGGGACATTATTCCCACTTCTGGTTTCCATTCAAAAGGTTGAAAAAAAAAAACCAAACAAAAATAAATCCGCAAATGCTCTTTTTCTGACATTAGAGTTCGGTTAGGTTTTAAACATCTTTATCAATTTCTTTGTTGGGGCTTACCTTGACTGGCAGTCAAAAATGACATTTTTTCATGTAGTTGGCAGGATGCGTATTTGTGTGTTTATTTAGATGGACCTCTATATGTTACTGGTTATACACAGCAGTGACAGGGATAGAAAAGATTCTTGCCAGTGCCTTGGTTTAACATTTTGATCTCAAAAATCCTTCTGTTGGGACTGTGAGATTCATTCTGCTGTTGAGGCTCTGGGCAGCCCAGTTTAATGGAAGGTGTCCCTGCCCATGGCAAGGGGTGGGAATGATCTTTATGGTTCCTTCCAACCCAAACCACCCTATGATTCTAATCAGGACTGAATTTCACAGTGCTGAACTCTTCAGCTTCTCTCTGTTACACCATGAGCTGCGTTTCTTAGTGTAGCCTTGCATTTTATCTGTGAATGTGTGGGGGCACCCCA
The DNA here is from genome assembly GCA_013398015.1 of Oreocharis arfaki. Taxonomy (NCBI): domain Eukaryota; kingdom Metazoa; phylum Chordata; class Aves; order Passeriformes; family Paramythiidae; genus Oreocharis; species Oreocharis arfaki. Next base: position 246,192 of record VZRR01003135.1, read on the forward strand.
GAGGTAAAGTTCTGTTCAGTTCCAAATATGATGTCAGTGCCACGTCTGCTGGGGGTGCATATGCAGAACCATAGACCAGAGGATGGTTTGAAATGAATAAAGCCCTAGCTGAAGACACGAAGAGCATAATTCATATTCATAATTGCTGTTGAAATTTTTTTCTCAGATAAACTTGTACGAATCTGATAAGGTTATGCTGTGTCCCCCAAGTACAGTCCAGTTATAAGTTCAAGTCATAGTAGTAAATTTATTTCCAAAAAAATGAATCTGTGATTAGCTGGGAATCTCAGTCCTTCTTTTAATTCACTGCTGCAAGGAAATTCTCTGGGTTTTATCTATTATTGCATCCTAAACAGAGTGTTTACATTAATAAGTTAGTGAGGACATAAAATTATTAATTTCACACTCTTCATTTACTAATGAAAAGGGAATTATTTATTGGCATTAAGTCTTTATTTTAAAGACTGGGAGCTGTGGAAATCATACATGGTATATGTGGAATAAATCAAATTCTCACAGGAGTATTTCCTTTAGAAACACCTCACTGTTTTTATGACAGTCTTCTAAAGAGAGAAATAAAATTGTTATGTCATGCATTAGAAATGTAAAAAGCAAAGGCAGTGTTTTTGGTGTACCTCAGGGGGTTTCTGGTAGAAGGAAGCTGATATATCTTGGAACAATAGTAAGAAAATATGCCTTTCTGCTAAATAACAATGACAATTCAGTGCTTGAGACCAAGTGCACCTCGATATAAGGTATTTTCAGGAGAGTCTTCCTAAATCCAGTACCCAGGGTCAGTACTAGAGAAAATGTGGTGTTTTTTAAAACTTGTAGGAGATGGATATCCTTGGTTATTGCAACTCATTGTGTTTCCATTGGCTTTAAACTTCTTTTTTAATCCTCAGCTATAAGGCAAAAAAAGAGAAACCTGAAAAATGGAAAGGTTTTCTTTTCAAATAACTTTTTTTACAAACACTTTTTATTTAAAAAGATTTCCTTATTTTCCCTTTATTTGTATTATTTTGCCAGGCACAGAGCAGCATTTGGGAAAAACTTCTAGTTAACCAGTAAATTTTAAACAATCTTGGCTTTTTGTTAGCTTCCCAGAAAACCTTCTCAGATTGCATCTGAAAATACAGCTAATATTTCCTTTGCTTCCTCTTGAATTTTAGTTCTTTTGAACAAGGACTACCGTGTTCTATTAATTGTAGCTTTGTTGTCAAGGCAATAAATGTGATAATGCATCCAGTATGTTCTAGCATGTGTTAAAAGTATTGTAGACATGCGACATATGCTTTAACAAGATGTGGCTTTGCTAGTTTGAGTCTGTCTCTCCTTGAGCTTTTTATCTGCACCAGCTTAGGTTGGGTTTTTTTCATCTGGACAAGACTTACAGTGTTTTCACAGCTGTGTTTTTGATCCCTAGATAAGACAGCATATTTATGTGACAGGCAGCCATATTTTCAGCTAGGTTCTCCTTGCATTTCTGGAATTTCAAGTAATAATAATTGTTCATGCTATAAGTAAATTACTTTGTCCAGATTAACTTTGAAACTGATTGCTTTTCAACTCACACAGTAATTTATGCTCTTAGTATATTTGGGTGTGTGTTTAATACTTTGATAGATGCTCTAGATTTAAGTACCGTAATAACTAAATTACTGCCAAACAATTTTTATTTTGGAGTAGGCAAATGGACACAAATTGTCCTCTATAGTCTGGGAGGAATGTCGTGCTATCAAGATATTTTGCAACTTACTATAAAAGTACCTTCTATCAGAAGTCAGTTTATCTAATTTGCATTTGAAATTGTTTAGAGTGCAGTATTTGCCTGAAATGTGACGCTTGGATTAGTAATGGGGTTGCAAAGTCACAAGTTCTGTATTTAAGTTAGAAAATGTGGACAGAAGCTGTAAGAGAGTGGTTTGTAAGGCCAGCAGCCAATGAACAGCTGTATTTCTGTCTGGAATTTCTCAGGCAGAAGAATGTGCAGATGAACTGCATTGAATTGCTGTTGCATGCCCTAGGTGGTTACTAAACGCATCCGATTTACTGATCGTGGGCAGTAATTTCTGTTTCTTAGAAGTCTTGGCTTGCTCACTGTGCACCATGTACGTATAGAAGTTCAGTCCAGCTTTTTTTATAATATTGGCTAATATGCAAATTCTTTCTAGGCAGAAAAAGTGGAAATATTCAGGTAAAATCCAGGTCACTGCTGCCTTGCATTGTGTTTTGTATCTCTAGTTGAAATGGTCTTTGCTATGAGACAGACTTTCTCGGATGCTTTGTGCTGACTGTTCCATATGTGTGTCTTGCTCTTGGTGGTATAATTAGAATTCCACTGAATTGAAGCACTTATTAGCAACATTTTTTAGTGTGAAATATATTTTATTTATTTATTTATTTATCTCTCTCAAGATCACCTGAATTTAAATAACACGTGTATATCTGTATCTCTAAGCTTGTTGCTAAGAGGGCTATTCAAAAGATCTCAAAGTGTTACTCCATCTTATTTTCTGACTTCAGGTTATGTAATATTTGTAAATTTGCTGGGTCAGTGGGCATGCTTGGATTGTGGCCTGAATATCAATTTGTCTTCCCTTCACTCGAAACCAAGATAGGTATTTGTTGAAGTTCCCAGATCATGGTGACTTCATCAGGCCAGAGAGAAGGAAAAGAACAGCAATGTTACAGCATGGACATAGACTTTTGATTTGTCCAAAAGTATGAGTGACAAAAAGAGCAGCAGCCAAAATGTGTAATGGGCTTAAAATTTTGTGTTACCTTTTTAGTGTGCTGTCATCATTCTGTAGCTTCCAACACATTTTTTCTGAGCTACTGACTGAGAGGTTTGCACCAGTGCAGTGTGTTTCTTCATCATCATTCTAAATTCCTTCTTTCCTCTGCCCTGGTTCAGAAGCATAAAAAACCAAGTTAATGTTTGAGACACAACTTGTCTTTATCTGGCCTATCCTACTTAGCCCTAGCATCTGTCCATTTCTTTCCTTATTGTATCTTATGAAGTCATACCACTGCTTTTTCAAATATCCTGTTGTTTTTCTTCTGCCTTATCCTATAAAGGTCTTGCACGTGCTGGAAAATCCAGCAGTATGTGCAGAACACTGGCAAAGAAGGGCAATGAGGATGGTGAAGGGCCTTGAAGGGAAGTTGTACGAGGAGTGACTGAGGTCCCTTGGTCTGTTCAGCCTGGAGAAGAGGAGACTGAGGGGAGACCTCACTGCAGTCTGCAGCTTCCTTGTGAGGGGAAGCAGAGGGGCAGGTGTAGATCTCTTCTCTCTGGTAACAGTGACAGGACTCAACCAGCATGAAGCTGAGTTGAGGGAGGTTTAGGGTTGTACATAAGGAAAAGGTTCTTCGCCCAGAGGGTGGTTGGGCACTGGCACAGGCTCCCCAGGGCAATGGTCACAGCACCAAGCCTGACAGAGTTCAAGAAGCATTTAGACGCTGCTCTCAGGCACCTGATGTGACCACTCACATGGGGTGTGTCCTGTGCAGGGCCAGGAGCTGGACTCAATGATCTTGATGGGTCCCTCCCAACTCAGCCTAGTCTCTGATTCTATGATAATATCTTCTAGTGCCCAAACAAATTGCATTGTTTCTCTTTCTTTAATCTCTCCTCTTTCTAGAAATCTCTGTGGTGTTTCTAGTAACTGATAACAGTGGGAGTTCTTGGAACGGTCTGTCCACTTTAGATGATTTAAAAAATCCGTTTGCCAAATGCATCCATTTACTGCAAACTATAAAGGGTTGAGGATACAGTTGTCAGCAGTGTTTTGGAACGCGGAGTAAGTTAAATGGTCCTAATTTCTTCCTTCAAACAAAAATGTTGAGTAGAAAGCACTATATGTTAGGTAGGAACTTAATGTAAAATCGGAATAATGTCAAAATTGGTCCTTGGGTCTATTTGCAACAAATTTTTAAGTACAATTCATTGTATTTCTTATAATTTTTTGTCTCATTTTATAATTTCAGCTAGATCACTATGGGTATTTATAAATATGGAAAAAAATGTATATAAAGAAATGACTACGTGTTTTTAAATTAAAGAAAAAAACTGTATGGGCTCTAGTACATTAAAATGTCATTAGATGTTTAGTAGGCAAAAGCAGATGAAAAAGCTGTGAGTGGGCTACTGATACAGTTTAGGCCTTAATTTTATAAAAGCTTTAGAAACCAACGCTGTGACTGAAAGATCAAGTTTTCCTACTCCCTTGCCATACCCAGCATGTTTTTCTCTGCCAAACTCTCCCTTGTGCTGGCTCCAGCATTTTACAGATTATGAGAAGAATTGGCTCAGAGAGAAAGCAATAAATGTTAACAATAGGGAGAAGGGAAAATGCCTCACTTTTAGCTTGAATTTTTTCTTTCTTTTGGTTTACCACAGCTGTGCTGGCTCAAGGTAGGGGCAGAATTATTTCTTTTTAAGGTTTACACTGGCTTAAAATGTCCATGAAACTATACCCTAAATTGCAGCAAATTGCAAGGAAGGGAATAAGCACCTGTCATTGTGCATCCTTCTAGGGATTACCTCTGATTGATATTGCTTTATATATATATATATATATAAAGAAACTTTATATACATATATACGTGTGTGTGTGTGTGTGTTTGTGTGTGTGTGTGTGTATAACGTATCATACCAGGATACTTTCTTCAGGTACATGCCTTAGTGCTACTCATGTCTTATATCTCTTCCTCTGCCCTTTTCTGCTATTAATCATGACCACTTCCCACAAGAACAACAGGGAGATAAGTGGCCTAATCACTGATGTTCCACAGCAGCCTTTGCTAAGTTTGATATTTTTCACTGCTTCTGTGCTGCATTCTGCACAGCTGTGGCAGTGTGTGCTTCTGCAGAGGTCGGTGGCGGGGGTGGCACTGACTGGCTGCCTGCAGGCTGCAGCCACAGCATCAGATCATGCCAGCATGGCCAACCGTGTGTTCTCCTCTCGTGAGGCGGTAGGGAAAGGCTATATTCAAAGACACATTGAATTATCCAGACCTAAAGGTGAAATTCCTAAAATGTCTGCATTCCGCTCTGGAAGGGTCCAAGTTTGTATGTCCTTAGCTTAAGCGTTGAATTTTTCCAAGTTAATAGAGACTTTATTGCTAAACTAGTCACTGTTCACCTGCCTTTAACTTAATCTGTGTCACCAAAGGGAACCAAATCAGTAAATGTTTCTTACTAATATATGCTGGCAAATTGGTTGCCTCTAAGAAATGCAATTGCTGGATTTTTGCTCACAAATACTATCAGAGAAAGAGGTAGTAGAGACCCTTTCTGTGTCTGTAGAAGTCTTTTGTTCAAATCAGAGATAACCATAGAACTACCATTAAAAATATTACAGGATGCCAGTTTTCTATTGAAACTAGGTCACTTTGTATAAAATAATTAAAGATTTATTGGTCCTTAGGGAAGGACCTAGATCTCTAGACTAATGTTTGGGGCTCTCAGTGGAGAAAAATGAATCAGTCGTTTGCTGGGAAAGCATTGCAATCATTATAATTGTGTGAAGGGTTGTTACAACATCATCTTTCAATTGCACCTAAAGATAAAAAAATTGACACCTGCTTTATTTTTTAAGAAAAGGCCATGGGGATCTGAACCACAAAAGGAGATTTAGAGCTGTATTAAGTGGAGGTGCCTGCTGTAGGAAATCCTAGTCACAGAAATACAGCTTACTGCCTGTTTTCTGCTGATGTTTGTATAGAGAGGAAAAAGTGGACTTTCCCACTTATTGTAGGAGCAGAGGAAGGGCCAGAGGCTGCGTATTCTGGATGTTTTGTGACGCTGCATTGCCAAACTCTCTGCAGATGTACTCTGAAATCATTAATTGAAATGTAACACAATCACCATTATCACATGGTGCACCTTCCGGCAGTTCAGTGTGCTGCCACCTCAGGTATTCACAATAACCTTTCCATTAGAAGCCATGTCTATTCTTTTCCTTCTCAGTAACAGCTTCTGGACAGTGTTGGAAACCGTTACTGTTTATCTCTGAAATCTGCTTAAATGACAGTGACTTGAATGCTGGGAGTACTGGTGACCTAAGGTGTTTATTTACTTTTGACTGATCTTCACTGGGCAATTGCTGTTGTCCAGAAAAATTGCATTTGTTACCTGGTGTGAAACAAGCCAATAATTACACACTTGAGAGAGACAGTGACTATTTATTTCAGTTTCACAAGCCTGGGTGCTCAGTGGTATTCCACAAGTCAAGCACACTAACTATCAAAACCTTTTACTATTTCTACATTTTAGCAAACAAAGGCATTAATGTTCATTGGCTACAAGTTGCATAATTCTGTTATTAGTTTCTATTCTGTCTTCACTTGGTTAATGATTCTCTCACTTCTCATGCTGACTAGTCCACATGCTCAGTCTTTCCCTTCTTTTGGGTCAGGGGGTTTCTTGGCACAGTGGTCTGTGAGTCAGTGGTCAGGATCTGCCCCAGCCAGAATTACCTTTTACCCTGCTGGAGCTGATTCAGCACAGTTTCTGAGTTGTCTTTATTAGTCTCTTCCTATTCTTGGGAGTTCTGCCAAATGTCCTTGCAGCCCGTAAATTCTGCATTCTTTGTGTCCACTATCAGTGGTACATCTTTCTTCCCAGGCTTTGTTAACCTCCCGCTAGGTCTGAGGTCATTGAAACATGTCAAGCCCTAGACCTTAACAAGGCAATACTACTCTCAAGTAATTTGTCTTTCTAACACCTGGACATCACTTAGAGCTTGCTTGGTAGCTGCTCCCTGTTCCACAGATTAAATCTTCCTTCTTGTTGACTAGGCTGGAAAGTATACAAAGATCACACATCAAGGAACATCCTTTCTTAAAAAAATTTTACATATTCCACGTTTTACAACACTGGAATAGCAGAGCCATAATTAAAACAAAACATCATGAGTCATATCAAAAAACAGTGAAAAGTTTCATGGCAGCTTCTTTATCAAGTGCTCCTCATTCATTCAGTCATTAATTTGAAGTGTTTCATATTAACCATGTTTAAAAAGACAGTCTGCTAAGTGACAGCAGTTGGTGATAGTTCTCAACTGTAGCAGAACCTCAGAAAGTAAAACAAAGCAGTGTAACACTGTCCTTAAGAGAGGACTTGATTCTCTAATAAATTGTTAAGTTTTCTTTCTACCCCGAACAGTGAAGCAATTAATTTATTTTCTTTTTGGTACTGAATTTCAAATTAATGGAGGTTCCTATGTACATCAGTATCAAATACTTTCTCTGTGTACATGAAAGAATGTATTTTAGGATTGTTTTGGAGTTTGTTTTTTTTTCCCCTCTAGCTGGGAACATATCTCATTTTTACCTGGAAAGCTAGTTGCCCCAGTTGAGCAACTTATTCTAGTTAGCTTTCTGAAATGCAGAAAAACCAGTAAATATAATTCTTTGCAGCTCTTCAGAAAAATGACACTAAAATATGTTCTCTGTGCATAAAAATGTAGCATTTTCTGGTATTCTAGCACTCCTCTCCTTTGAAGCACTGTACTTATTTCAGTTTTATCCTGCTGTAATAATTCTCTCAAGGTTTTTCTTTTCTGTAAATATTATAAATTCACTGGACTGGTGGGGAGGGCAGACAAGATCACCGAATTTTCATTTTCAATTGTCTATACCAGGTCACCTCTTCCAGGAGGGTGTATATACTGAAAAAATATTAGGTTTTTATTTTTGTTTTTTAATTTCTATTATTTCAAGTGGAACAATTTCATTATCACTGGTTGGAAATTCTGATTGTACTCTAAGCTGTGGTGCTGTTGATATGACAGAAGGAGGGGATGCCATCCAGGGGGACCTGGAAAAGCATGAGAGCCTCAAGTCCAAGTGCAAGGTGCTGCACCTGGGATGGGGCAATTCCACTCATTAGTACTGACTGCCAGAAGAACTCACTGAGAGCATCCTGCAGAGAAGGCTTGGGGACTGTGATGAAGGAAAAGCTGGATATGAGCCAACAGTGTGCACTTGCAGCCTGGGCTGCTGCAGAAGAGGAGTCAGGGCAGGGGATTCTGGCCCTCTGCTCTGCCCTCGTGAGACCCACATGGAGTGCTGTGTCCAGCTCTGGGGCCTCCAGCACAAGAAAGATGTTGCCCTCTTGGAGTGGGTCCGGAGGAGGCCATGAAGATGCTCAGAGGGCTGCTCTGCACCTCTGCTGTGCAGACAGGCTGAGAGAAGTGGGGTTTTTAAGCCTGGTAAAGAGAAGGCTCCAGGCAGACCTTACAGCACCTTCCAGTACCTAAAGGGGGCTTATAAAGACGAGGAGGTGGGACTTTTTACATGGGCCGATAGTGACAGGACAAGGGGGAAGGGTTTTAAACTAAAAGGAAATTTAAATTAGATGTTAGGAAGAAATTCTTCACTGTGAGGGTGGTGAGACACTGGCATAGGTTGCTGTGAGAAATTGTGGATGCCCCATCCCTGGAAGTGTTCAAGGTCAAGTTGAAGAGGGTCCTGTGTGGCCTGATCCCTGCCCATGAGAGGGTGATTGAAACTAGATAATCCTTAGGTCCCTTCTAAGCCAAGCCATTCTGTGATTCTATGATTTTATGATTTTAACCTTTTTCTAAAGTAGGCCGATTTAAGAAGAAATATCAGTTGTGTATGGAACTGGATATGGTAAGGGTTTACAGTCACAAAGTATGCTAAGGATGATGCTGACATTAAACTTTGTCTTTTGTCATAAGGAGGAAGACTGCAAACAGACTCCTAAATAACTTCTTGTAGGATAAGAATTGTTATTTCTTAATTTGAATTTTAAAAATACTTTGATTTATACTGTGTCATGATAATGTTGTATCATTACATCGTTTTCCCCATCTATGATGTAACACAAAATTAAATTGTATTATTTAATGACTGTTAGAATAATTCTTCTCCTTCCTCATCCTGAATATATCTTCCCATAGGCAGATAGTGTGTGGAGTAGTGGTAGGTAGAAGTGATGCTGTGATATCATTTTCTTCTGGCCTGGTGCAGGCAACTGTCCCCACAGTCCATTGGAAAGCAAGGCAGGACTTGCAGGTTAATGCCTGTAGCTGGGAATGCCATACAGAGTCAGGACATCCCTAGCAAACGAGCACATCCAGTTATGCAAGGCTCTCCTGGTACTTTGTGTTGTCAGGAAGGCAAAAACTGTTCTGTTTCTGTCAAGGTACCACAGCAAAGCAGTCTTTCTGCAGGATGATAAATGATAGATTTTTAGTACTTTTTGACACACATGCGTTAATGCTGTTGCTGAAGGAACGAAAATAATTATTTTTAATTTTGTTAGATGAAATCACATTATCATGTAGCAGGATTTTATTTAGATGGGAAAGATTGTATCATCTTACTTCTTATACTATTTATTAATCTGTTTGGGCCACTGTTATTTTGATTTGAAGCATTTGCCAAAGTGTAGGTTCTTTGCTGTGGGTTGTGAGTATATGGATATTTTGTCTCATGGTAAATTTCAATCTCCTTCTACACTTGAATTAATGCAGGAGAAAGTATCTTCTGCTGATATAATGATGACATTCTGATAGAGTAATAAGCTCTCAGATCTTATAGACACATACATAGAATAGCATTTTAAAAAATTGCTGGAGAACTCTGCTTATTCTTGTGAATACTTGGAACGTTGATGTGCACTATAATTTATAAGGAAGAAAAAAAATGTGGATGCCTTTTTTTCTGTGGTTTGCTGGAGTTTGAAGGACAGTTTGTCCAAATACATGGATTTTGTGACAATTAAGTCTTTTAGGTAGTAGTGTAGCTCTTCTATTTCATAGTGATTTTAGAAGTTGGTTTTGTAAGGCAAATGAAATATTTTCTTCATTTTTTCACAAAAATAAATAAATATACATTCAGATTTGTTAAGCCATTTCATACAAGGAGTAATTGTTTTAAACTAAAAGAGGGTAGATTCAGGCTAGATATAAGGAATTTATTTTTTTTTTACAATTAGGGTGGTAGAACACTGGAACAGGGTACCCACAGGGGTGGTAGATGCCCCATCCCTGGAAACATTCAAGGCCAAATTGGAGGAGGATCTGAACAACCTGTTCTAGTTGAAGATGGCCCTGCTCACCACAGGAGGGTTGGAATAGATAACCTTTAAAAGTCCCTTTTAACTGAAACTTCTCTGTGATGCACAGTGTTAGTCCGACCTGTTGAAAACAGCAGATACCAATAACCAAAATAAAAGGAGGAAAAAAGTATTTTGTTCATCTGACTGCATTATCTCCTCCTAGTATTTTTAAGTTTCCCAATTAACTGCCCAATGGCTTTACATCTTTTAGATCTTTTCACACCTCTTCAGTTTGTGAAGAAACCAACTGCCTCCTGAGATAAAACTTGAGTCAGATATTCCATTTAATTCTTAAATGGACTCTGTTGTAGATGGTTTTGCATAATGCCCTTGGGTCCTGTAGTAGCTGCTCTGTTTCTCTTGAGTTTTGTAACAGGAAAGTTTGTCCCAGATAGAGAATGATTCCAGGCATATTTACTTCTGCTAGGGTTGGATTGGATTTGTGTTCTTCAAAACACTTTTTTAAAAAATAGCTTAGCAATTCTTGAAAAGCACAGAGCAGCTTCCCAGCGTGGTTCTGGTGTGTCTCATACTCAGTCGAAAGGTAATAATCCAGAGTGGTTCAGTGTTCATCTCAGTCACTGAGTGCTCAGAGATGCAGCAGGGTTTCAGTTCCTGTTCATGGTTCTCACCAAGAAGGAAACACACTGTTTCACAAATGAATGAAATGCAATTCACTCTTCTGCCAGAAAGTGCTCCTTTCTTTTTTTAAAGATAATTCAAAACAAAGCACCAGTTCCAAATATTTTTTTCTTCAAATACATACATATCCTCATAATTCAGATAACTTCCCAACCTGATCATCGGACTGTAATCACAGTGTTTGTTGACAGAATTCTAAAGTAGTTAGTCACCCTGTAGATGGACAGCCAGATCTGAAGTTGATATTTTCTAGAACTGCAGAAGGCTACTCTTTCTTAAGTAGTGCTTCAGATGAAATGAAGTTTAACTGTTTAAAAATAGCAAAACCCAACTGCTCTGAACTTCCTCTGCGATGTTGTACAATGACACTTTGTGCAATAAACTATCATAGAAGTCAATAGCAAAGTTTTTAATGTTCTTGATGGAGCCAGGAAGTTAATAAAATTATTCAAAGCTGGGTTTGTATACTGTCCAAAGGTAGCAGCCTAACCAGGATAGAAAATAGGGTCTTCACTAGTCTCTTCCTCCTACCTGGATTATGTCTGTCTGTAAGAAAATTTTAAATTAAAATAAGAAGCATTGTGAATCAAGTGTTTGGTTTTAAAATATCCTTTACTGTAGGAATTCAGTTACTTACTCTAATTACCAGTAAGATTTTAAGTGGCAAAGGACTGTTTTTCACTTCCCTCTGGTACTTCTTAGCTTAGGAAGCATTTATTTTTCTTTTCAAAGGATACATTTGATGAGAAGAAAATCACTTTACAGAAATGCTGTATTGTAAGTCTGCTTTTAAAACGTATTACTGTTTAAATGTTTCTTTTTTTGCAGTCAAGATATTTGTCAGGAGTACTTACCTTTTTTTTCCTCCTGCACTTTAAAAGCATTAGGATGGATTATGTCCTATTGAAATACCAACGAAGGCCTTTGGGGGGAGGAGGATTGTAGGGTGTAGCATTCTGTTGTGCATTCTGCATCTCAGCTGCGCGCTGCTGTTCAAGAATGACTTGCCATTCTTGCCATTCAAAAGTGTGTGGTGTTTTTGTAGTACTGGGGTATTGATAGAGTTTTACACCAGTCATCTCAGTTGGTTTTTGAGATGGTTAGGAAAGGCTTGGAGGGATGTGATGTTGGTAATGCCAAGGCCAGTAAAGTGCACCTAGAAATACCAGACTAGAGAACTGCTGATGCCTCCCCTTGCCTGAGAGAATTGCTGTTTCCACTGTACATAATAGCCTTAATTTCTTTGGACAGAGGATATCTGATGATAACCCAGGGTGCTCCTCAGGATTTCGTCAGATTAATTCACACTTACGGGAAGCTTCGGGAGCCTTCCCAGTTGTGCTGTCACATGTGAATCGTTCAATTATGCAGGCAAATTGAAAGAAAACTTGGCAAGAGCAAAGCTGGAACAGCACTACTGACAATAATTATCTCCACCATAAATCACCAATAATGTGAAAATTCACCTTATCAATTTTATGATTTTGTTGCTGTTTTTAGGAAGGCCTACTGATCTTCAAACATTTGGAAACTTTGATTTTTTTCTTGGGTTTCTTTTTTTAGTCTCCTGTTACCTTATGATGTAAGTGTCCAGTACCGGAACGGGGTTTTTTTCAGAGCTGAGAATACTCTCCAGATCTTCACAGGTTTTAAGAAAGCGTTAGAGAACCTTTTGTACTCACTAACATTTAGATATATTTTCTGGAGGTTTCTCAGGAAGACCTAATATGATGAGAAATAATATGTTTAAGACATTGGAAAATTAAAACTAAGAAAATACTATGCTCAGTCAAGCAAAGTTGTCAGAAGACACTAGAAACCTAGTTAACTTATTTAGAGATTTTGTTACTTAGGATTTTGTTATTTATCCATCTCTACTAAAAGAGGTAATTTACATGCATAAAACAATAATAAAATAAGTTCTTATCAACAGCAGCCCTAACCTGACAACTCTGTGTGTAGATGGTTGCAGGAAAATAGGAATAAATCTGCACAGCTAGTGAAAAGGGGGTAATAATTAGATGAAGTATTCTGATATATTTAATAGAACTCCCTTTCACATCTTGCAGTAAGTGAAAAATTTGTAATGCTGCAAATACAAGTGTATTATACACTATCAGGATCAGTAATGCAAAAACTTAATTGAAAATTAGCTTCTGGTGTAAAGTGGAGCTTCTGAAGAGTTGTGAGATGAATGCATGCCAGACACTGCAGGAGGTCTAAAATGTGTGATTTGATTCTTATGGTGCTATTATGAAATAAAAAGAACTCACCATGTCAGGGGGCAGCCTGCCAGTGAAAAAGCAGACTGAAAATTATCTCATTAACCAAGTTCATCAGCACCTGTTCTAGCACTTTTGGAGCAATTTTTAAAGCAAAGAATTCACCTGACTGGTTGGGTTTTGTGGTTTCTTTGCATCTTTCCAGTTAGGAACATCCTTATGTTCATGACAGCTGTCTATCTTCCCCACTAAGCAAATCAACAAAAAATGTCCCCCCTAAACCCTTTTTTTCATCAAAGGGATTCCAGTTAGAAATAATGTGGAAGTCCAAGAAACCGAGTCTATCTTGAATTGAAGAAATGCTGGTTGTTCAGTGGGTAAGATCTTTGGCAGTAAATAGTCTCTCAAGGTGTGGGGTGAATCTCCTTAAGCTTTTTGTTAGTTTGAAACACTCTGCTTTTTTGTTATTTCTATAGAAGTCCATTCTATATAATGTTTTCTATACCAAGGGAATTTTTTTTGTGTGTGTGCACACAGAAATGCACTTTTTTTTTTTTTTAGTAAAGAGAATTGTTTTTTTTAAATGTGTTTTTTTGCTTCTGCTCTTTCTTTTCAGGGCTGGCAACTAGTTAGGGAGAGCAGGAGGTACAAATGTGTGTTATGTGTATAAGGGGAAATAGATGAAATAAATTATTTGGGGGAAAAGATTTCAGGTTTTGTTACCAGCCTCTAATGAAAAGATGCTATTATGTATTCTTAAATGCTACCACTTTGAAAATTCCTATAGGAACTTAATATTTGGGGTCGGGATAAGTGCATATGTGTTCCAGTGTAGTTCAAAGATTTATGGGCTTTTTATGTGGAAGGCTAGGTTTGTGATTTATGTTTGCACTGTATGAAGGGTAAGTGATCAAAGTATCAGTCATGTTTTTCTCTAGAGTACTTGTGACCTGATTATCCTTCAGTCATGCAATTCTGGTGCTCTAAATTGAACATCCTACACCTGCACCATAACTGCAGATAGTAATTTGAACTCTTGAAAATGAGGTGTATATTCCTCTTGTTTAGGGGATGATTTATTTGCCCAAAACTCATTTGATTTGGAAGATTTTGATGCCTTGCTGTGCTACTTAGCACTGTTGTGACTATTTTATATCCTATCTGTAGCCTTGCAGGGAATACTGCAGTCTCCTAAGTCTTTCTACAGCCAGCATAGTTACTGGTTTGCAACCTAAGCAAAGAGATGAGCTTTAGGTTTTTTTTAATATTTTGTTTTGTTTTGTTTTTAAATTCTGCTGGACATGAGGATGAAAGCTTAATATAGTGTTGTGGATCTGTATGAAACCAGTAACTTACATGTACTGTAGGGAATGTATGCTGGTGCATTCAAGTTTCCTGGATAACACTGGTAGCTGCAAATACTAGCAGTGAGTACTGGCTCTCACAGGATTGTCCAGGAGGACTTTCTCCTTTCTCTCCTTTCTAAATGGTAGATATCTTCACACCCTTGCCTGCTCTCTCTGTCATGCTATCCTCCTTGATTTTAGCTGTTTCACCAGCCCCGCATTTTCTTCCAAGCACCACTACAGATTCAGGAGTCTTTGACATAGTGGGAGATACAAGTCCTGTAAATCAATGTATCCGAAACTTAAATGGCAACTTAGCAGGGATGCTGTATCTCTATTGCTTTCTGGTCTATTTAATGTTGATGCAAGTTGTGCATGAACACTGGGGACTTTTATTTTGATAAAAAGTGCAATTCTGCAAGCAAAAGATTAGCAAAAATGATATTGAAGATGCAGCTAAACTTTTATGAAAAGGTGATATCATCTAATGATATGTCAGCAGGTGTGGAGTTGAAAATACAACTAATTTGTTTTTTCAGTGGTAGCCCATAATCCTTCTCTGTAAAGAAAATGAAATCTTTGTAATTAATTGTTGAAAATTAGAGAAAATGGAATGGACTAAGCCTCAGATGTGCTCTGAGTTTTGGAGTTTTTTGCTATGAAAATGGTTTGAGAGCTATAAGTGTTCTGTATTTTTGATAGTGAGTTATACTTCTTCATCCCAATGTATGCCTTAGGATTTTCCTTTGGTCCCAAAGACAGAATTTATAGTCATTGGGTGTGTTTATTCATAATGCGAAAAAGTAGTTAGAAATAAAGTATGTTGATATCTTCAGACAAAAAAACTTCAACATGCCAACTTCTGAGACAGATTCTAAGTACCTTTACACTCTTACGTAGTGTTTGATGTAAAGTCTAATGGAATATTAAGAGAGGAAAGTTGCGGCAAATAAGAAATTCGTGCCTTACCTCAAGCAAAAGTAAGGCTTTCATGATAAGATTAGTAACAGTTGCTAATGATGAGATTTAAAGGGATTGTCCTGGTTTGTTCTTTCACAGACGGTTTATGTAATCTTGGGGAGGTTTTAAATTCTTTCTTTGCCTCAGTTCCCTATTCAAAAGATTCCTCATAGAAAATATAAGCAATGTCTTCTTTTTTATTTGTTTTGTTTNAATACCTTTGGTTCCTCTACTTTCAACTGTTGCAGAATGGAAAACCGAAAAATATCTCAGGGAAATAATCTGACTGATTTATATATATATATATATTTTTATATATATATATGTATATATTTACATGTATATGTGTATTTAAAAAACCAAACACCAAACAACTTTTCACAGCTTTTATCTCTTCAGTTCTCTTCCAATGAAATTTCAAGGTGTTAGGGCTTAGGATTTCAATAAAAATAGAGTGAGAGAAGCTATGAGACAGTGTGATTTATATAAAAACTTGTATTTCTGGGTGATGTGATTTATGCGATAATTTTGCTGATTCTGATTATTGAGGTATGTGAATTGTTACTTGCCTAAGTGTGTTCGTATTTTTTCCCCATCAGCTCTGGCAACATGAGTTTTAAACCATTCTTAGTTTTTCAGAAAATTGAACAGCCCTGATAAATGTTATGGAGTAAGAAAAAATCGTGCCGTACCTTAGCTAAGAATTTTCTTAAGCCTTCAGTAAGAAATAGTTCCAGTGATCTTCAGAAAAAGGCCTCAAGGTATGAGTGGAAAAAACAAGGTGTATCAAACAGGACTTGTTATTCCTACAGCTTTAAGAGATCTGCTGTATAAATTACTGTCAAATTGCTTTTGCTTTTCCCTTTTGTGTTTTTTTTTTCTATGCATTTCAACATGACAACTTGACATGATAATACAAAGATTTTAACCAGTCTTTAGGTAGTTATTTCATCCCTCCTTTTCCCCAAGTGTGCTTTAATGTCCATTATTATTTTTTTTTAAACTAGAAATAGGCTTGTTCTCTATTCTTATCCAATGAAAAAACTGTACAAAGAGTTTGCTTGGAAACAGAAAGAAACTGACAGCACAGTCTTTTTCAAGTGGTACTTTCAAGAGAAAATAATTAAAACTTCACTTGGTAAAACTCGTATTTGTAAGAGATGTTCTAAAGCAAAACTCATAAATGGTCTTCTAATCTCTGTCATCCAGTAACTTATATCTTGTTAAAATAATTCGATTTATGTAAAATCAGACATAAATTAAGGTGAGGTTGTTGAGTTTTTGTTTTGCCTTTTTTTTCCTTTACTAAAACACTGAATGTTTGCAGTTGAACCACTGGAATACTGGAAGACTGCTCTTGCAGCACTGGCTGTAATGCACGGATCCTTAGTCTAATACCTGCTCTGAGATAATGACCAGAACCATAATGTTTCAGAGAAAGAATCAGAAACCTTAAGTAAAGTCTTATTGTAATCTTGAGCTGACCCATTTTTATATGTTTTTGTAATAATTAAAGAGAAGTTATACTGTGTAATAATGAAATAATTAAAGGGAAGTTATACTGTGTAATAATGAATTTTATCTTAACACAACGTGTGGTGTATCTTGAGTGTTGGTGAGCTGAGTCTGGGGTAAGAAAGAATTAGAGGCAGGACAAGAATATGAGATACTTCCCACTTACTCTTCCGTTCTCCAGCTCTGGCAGCTTGGTGGTTTTGTGTTCTGAATGTGGTTTATTTGTTTAGGAACCATCACTGGATTGTTTTTTTGCAGAAATGTGTCCATTCTTCCTCTCAAGCCATATACATTTCTAGAGCAACTGGTCCTTTCAATTATTTTCATTACATTGCTGCCTGTTCCTTGAAAAGCCGCCTCCCTTGTTTTTTTTCAAAGTCTACACCCTACTAGACTTTTTTCCGAGAGGAGAATGACCTGTTGATTCTTAAACATCTATAGGAATATCCTCCAAGCTGCTTCTCTTCTGAGCTGAAGAGCTCTACACAAATTTTTCTTGCATGGGAGCTCTTCCATAATTTTGCCATGTTTTTACTCATTTGCTTTGTTCTTATGTTTATCCTGAGGTATCTGCCATTGGATTAGTACCCAGTTAGTGTCAGAAAAAGTATGCTACACTAGATCATCTTGGTCTGAGCCGCTGTGCTTATGCTTAGGTTCTTCTGCAGCCTGTGCTCTTGTCTACCATTGCATATTACATAAGCAATACAGATGTTGAATCTGTGAGTAATTTAGAAAAATACATGCAGAAGAAAAAAGTCTGCTTCTCCCACCTTGAGTAAAGTTTACCAAGATTTATATTTGACAAGAATTCTTCAGGAGTTCACTGAATGCTCACGTTTGGGCCAACAGTTTGATTGACCAGACTGTTATTTGGATATTACACAGATTTTGGTCGATTTTTAAAGATATAGTATCCTAAATTGAATTCTTCTGACTTACTTGCTATGATGGAAAAATTCTAGGGGATCTTTCTTGTGCGATAACTCTTAGTGAATATTGGTAATTTCTTTCTACCCCTTCTGTCTACATGTAAATGGCAGTAATGCAGTAAGACTTCTGGCAAGTTATACACAGACAACAAAGATCTGCAAGCTGTTAATATCTGAAAAAAAGATGTAAGATTACCTTTGTATTGTTTTTTTTATTCCAGTTGCATATCTTTCCAGTTTATGTCTTTGTAGTGAAGATGCAATATTAGTTTGGCCTGGACTGGTGGAAGGAAGGGAATCCCTTGGACTCTGTGTGCTTTGCATTCTGAACCACTTCCAAACCTTTTTTATTGTTTGGTATGTTGGGTTTTTTTGGTTGGGTTTTTTTTTTTTTTTGATAGGTATTGAAGATCCTGTAATGTCTCTTTTGCATTTATTACCATTACTGTGGAAGTGAGATAATTACCTTAAGTTCACAGCTCTTAGGCTTTATTGTGTGACCTCTGAATTTTAGCATCTCTTAATGAACTTTTCTCTCTTCAAATTAATATTCTTCTTATAGTTTGAAAACTAATTTGACTTAGAGCTTCAGGTGAGAAGACTGCCTTAAGTGGTGTTGTAGTTATAAACAAACAGTGCTGTGCACCATTTGTTAAAATCCATCGCGTATTTTTAAAAAATACTACATAGTCTATATATCTAGTATGGAAATTCAGCTGTGTGGTTTGACTGTGATACTTGCTGTTTTGACAACACTATTCTTTATATGCCTGTGATTTGTTGACAACTGAATATTGGCATTCATGTGATAGAACTTACATCTTTCTAGTCATGCCCTGATGCTTCAAATGGCAATGTCTACAATTTCATTCAATATTCCAGATTATTTTAAAGTCTGATTTTGGATTTCTTGGGATTATTGGTTTAAAAGGCTATTCTTGTTTGTGTTAGAAACACAGTGCAAGAGAAAGAAAATAAAGGAATTGGATGCCTGTACCACAGTTGGTACCAATGTGTGATGATCTTGCAGATACCAGCTGTGGGTATTTTATTTTTCGTGTATCTATTCTTATACATTATTAACCTTTTCGGTCAGGGCAAAATGGTTTTGACTGCTGCAGTCTTTGTAGGAGTGGTACAGGTTTCTGCCGTTCTCTCCACATAAGAAAGAAGCAGAGCTTGATTGCTTATTTGTTTTTGTCTCTGCAGTTTAGAGATTAAGGAAGACCAAAGTGCTGCCATCATTATTTGCAGTATTTGTCCAGCTTCTCCGTATCTGTTATTTTAATATCCAAGTGCAGACATTTCATTGACCAAAATCTTAGCTTTGAGCAGTGAGGAAGCATTAATGTCAATAGTAAGTACTCAAATTTCTTTTGCATGTGGTAGATCCTTGTTGAACACATTATCAGGAGCTTAACTTCTGTAATGTTTCTTGTAAATGGGGAGATAGCTTTAAAGACTGAATTAATTACTTGGTTCTTTTCAGTTGGGTCTCTGATTCCCAAGTGTGTCTCAAAATCCCCCTTTCTACCTCATGTATATTAATAGAGAACATGTTCTTTGATTAACAGTTTTACAATATGGGTTTCCTTAACAAAGATCAATTCATCCAGGCAGAAGTGCAGTGGTCGTAAGATATTCTTGTAAAACAGAGGAATATATAATAAAAGATGAAAAAGAAATCAGTATGGTGACCTGACTGATGCACCATAATCAAGTGGTGTCATAAAATGTGCAAAAAACTGTCTGGAATTCAGTGTTTCCTTCTAATAACAGTAAATAATACTGATATATAAGAAGCATAGAAAGTGCAAAGCTGGTGTTAATTTTCTTTGTCAATCATGAACAAAGCAGGTAAGGTGCAAAATCAGATCTTTCAATGGCATTTTTCTGTTGTTTTCGTTTTTTATCATGATAAAATGCATGACCTGTGAAAGCACCAACAATTTTCAAGTCCTTAATCCACTTATAAAATGCACTTTGTAAAGGGAGATCTGTCAAGCAAATGTTCTACTTCTCAACATGTCAGGCCAGTCCTGGGTGCTAAAGGATTTGGTTTTGGAAAGTCTTGGGTATTATCAAGTCTTTTGTAGTGAACAGGAGTTTTTGTTCTGTATTTAGCTGTGTCAAAGCTGCTGTAGTTGGACTGTAGAAATTTACAGTTAGCTGAACAAACACAGCATTTAAGTATTCTGTTCAACCAGTGGAATTTTGGCATTTCCAGAGCAATGCCAGTTAAATTAGAACTTTGTGTGTCTTTTTTTTTGTTTGTTTTTTTTCTTCTCAGAAGTTATGCTGCTGGCAAGCTTGAATAATTATAGAGGAGTCAGTAGAATACTGATCAATTATTTATTGTATAATGAACTGATAAAGAGCAGATTGTCTGTATTGTCCTTGAACACACAACGAAAAATCACTGCTGATGCATGTGCCAATAGGCCCACCATTGTTTAAGATTTGAGGTGATAAGGCAGATGCTTTTTAAGTTGAGCTACTTATTGAGATGGAATAAATTTGGAGCACTTGTTTCAGTGAGGTGCTTGTCTCCTCCTCATTGCACTCTGCCCATGTATGCCCAACTATTAAATGTTCATGAGCTCTGTTGTGTGTGCTAGTCTGCAAGGGTTTAGAATAACATCTCTCAAGTGGCTATACTGGAGCAGGATTTTTTTTCTTCTTCATTTGTATTTGACTTTTTTCTACTCAGACAAAGGATGTGATAACTAGTTCTGACCCATCTGCCCTAAGACCTGTGACAAAGTGGTGGTTTTTTCAGCAATAAAGCTGTACAAATATTATAACATTTGGTTTGGTTTATAGTGTATGTATGTAGAAGTGCGTGAAAAGTGGTATTTGTTCACCACCTAAGTGTTTACACAAATAGTATTATTTGTCTTCTCATCTCCCTTATCCTTTGACCAAATTAGCAAGTTAAAATGGAAGGACAACGTGATCAAACGTAATCATGAAAAAAGGTCAGTGAAACAGAATGATTTGTGTTTGGTCTGTGGGTGTTATCTTGGGCTAGGTAGTAGTAACTGCAGGTCCAGTGTCCAGTAGATTAGTAAGGAATACAGGAAGGCAAATATAGTCAGTGTTAGTTGTCTTGGAGGATACAGTGTAGAAGGTGTGCAGGATTCATCCTTGGAGGCTTTCAAGACAGACTGAATCAAGCCCTGAACAATCTGCTCAGACCTCAGAGCTGCCCCCCTGAGCAGGAGGTTGAAATGGAGAGCTCATGAGGTCCTGACAAGCCATGCTGTCATCCTTCCCTGTCACTTGGATAGCCAGGAATTCTGTCCAGCACCACTGCACTGTTAACCTTCATGGCTATCCAAGCATGCGAAGACTGGTAATACCAAAAGAATAAAAATTATCTTCTGATTTTTAACTATTAAGCTGGTTTTAGAATAGCAAACTTGACTTTTCCTTCCTACCCAGACCCTCACACTGAAATAATTGGTTCACCCAGACCTGGTTCATTCAGATGGAGCTGATACAGAAATACAGGAATCCAGCACTTACCCAGGAGCGTTCTTCTTGCTCTGCCCACTGCAGCTGTCATGGTCTGGTAGGACGGGTGGTATTCAAACCAAATTACTAACTTGAGGTTAACAACTCTGACATAATGTTCCCTGCATTGTTAAATTCAGTGGAAAAACTGTATTTTTTGTGCATAATTCTGTGCATATTTCTGTGGAGAGCAATGGCTTAAGAATAAAAAGTACATTTGTTACCAAGTCACTATAGTCAACATGTTGGTTTCATTTAGTAGCTTCTCCCTATAGATACTCAACTCCAACCTGCCTGACACCAGCTATGAACTTTGAGGTGATTACCTGTCACATTAGGAAGGCTCAGTCTTGCCAGAGACTCCCCAGAAAACAAAAATGCGATAGTCCTACCACCTGTTGGTGTCTTGAATGAGAGCAAGGTGTACTGTCAGAAAAGCTAGAATTAAAAACGTGAAAGGAAAAAGAAGGACAAATATCCCACCCACATAACTGGTTGCTCAGTGGTTCCTTAAAAATGTGCCAGGAAATGTAAATACATCTGTTTGCATGTGTTTTGTGTGTCATGTACAGCTGTTTTCAGAAGGTATTGAGTTAACACGTCTTTGGCATTCTTGCTTTGCCCATGCTGTTTTCGTCTTGATTGGCAACTCATCAAAATATAAGTAAGTAGTTCTCGATTGTTCTGGAGTTCTGTAATTTATATGTTAATAGAATTTGAAAAAGCATATGCAAGGATAGGAAAACAGTGGATTTTCTGCCTCATTCGACAATCACTTCAGGGGGTAAATTTAAATCAGATTTAAAGTTTAGTTCTGTAGGTGTGAGGTATATAATGACATTTTCATTTTATTTCTTGATGAATCTTAATCAGATATTATTGAAAACAGTTTAATAGAAAAACAAGGATGTTTAGTTGGTTGGGGTGTTTGTTTTTTGAGACATTCTTAACATTTTGAATTCAATGAATATTTGTAAATTACTTGTTTTAGACAAGTAAGATTTTATTTCTTGTGTAAGATATGCAAGCCCAGCTGATATCTGGTTATAAACTGAAGATATCTGGTCATAAAATAAACTGTTAAAACCATTGAGGAGACAGTGTGTGGTTTAGATTGGAATTTGGTACCCTGGCTGATTTCTTCCCTTAAAAAGAGAGAAGCCCTACTCTGCAGTGCTGTGTTTAAAGCATGCACAAAGAATATTGCAAGTATGGTGATAAGGCCAGTGGGGTGAACATTAGACCACGGCCCTTTCAGAGTGCCTTGAGAGTCCTCTAAACAATCAAATTATCTTAGCCTGGAATTTAAGTGACCCTTACATTCGTGGAGGGGCATTTGAGAAATACTCTTACAGAACTGACATGCCATGCAGAAATAAATTTATGTATCCATACTGCTTTCCACTCCATGCCCCCCTGAAAAAATCTGTGAAGGAATAAAAAATGGATTTGGACATTACTTGGTTCATTGTTCTTAGCAGTAGGATGGATAGATAAAGCACCACTGTGTATCTGTTCAACTTTTTCTTAATTGCCTGCCTGATGGAGATGGCTTCTCAGAAAGATTTAATAGGTCTTTTTAGGCTGCTTCTTTCTGGGTTATCTCTCTCTGCTTAGCCAGACTTATTGGTTTCTCCATCTCCCTCACAGTATCAGTCTCATCTTACTCCTTTATCATCTGCTTCTCAGTCAACCCAGTGAGGATTTTATTCATTTTTCTCTTGGTTACAACCTTTTAGAGATAAAAAGACTCTTAAAACTTCTCTCTCTTCTTTTATTCAAGGTTAATAATTCCAATTATTTTCAGCCATGCCTTTTAGGCTGCCTCTTGTGGCCTCTATCTAGATGCCTTAAATGGCCTATTTCTGCACAAAATTGGCTGCAGTACTTTAGATTGAAGGTAATGAAGGGAATCACCTCACATGTGAGGTTTATTCTTGAAAGATGGGCATCCAGTTCCCCAGTGCTGAACCCTGGGAAACACCACTGGTAGATGTCGCGGATCGACGCTAACAATCAGGCATGGACGCAGGTTTCATTCACACGCCAAGGTTTTGGGCTAATGGGCAAAAGCTTGGCTTCTCGTTTATTTTCACACTTATATACATATGTACAGACAATCAACAATTGGATGAAGAGGTTAAGCTTCTCTAAATTGATAGGATATAAATTCAGTCTATCACTTTCTTCTGCCTCTGGAGAAGGAATGCAAAACAATTTTAAAAGTATAGCTTAAAAAAGACTCGTTACAAAAACATGGGCATTGTTTATCTTACAACTTATGAGAAAGTCTTTCACTGCTAACGCGAACAAGGCATGTAGTGAAAAACTAAGGCAACAGTGGCTGGCCCCAGCTGGATGTAGCTTCATTCACCACCACTCTCTGGACCTGGACAACTATTCCAGTGCACTCATCCAAGCCATGAGCAGCCAGTTTCTCCAGTAAAATGCTGTGGGAGACAGTGTGAAACACTTCTCTGAAGTCCAGGGAAACTGCTGCATGGCTTCATTTCGGCTTTCTTAAAAGGAAATTCCAGTTTGGTGTCTTACACCCTACTGGCAGTCAGGTGAGAAATGGGAAAGCTGGTGTTAGGACTAATGAAAAACACGTTTAATGCCCTTGCTCAATGTGTTTGTTGGTTTGCAGTTACCTGAAATGCTCTGTTGTGTGTGATGCTGTGAGCAGTGGTGGTGATTTCTGGCTTGGGAAAGGCACTGAGGGGTGCTCCCTGTGCTGGGCAGCTGCCTTGGACACAG
Organism: Oreocharis arfaki; assembly: GCA_013398015.1. Lineage (NCBI taxonomy): Eukaryota > Metazoa > Chordata > Aves > Passeriformes > Paramythiidae > Oreocharis > Oreocharis arfaki. The sequence continues at coordinate 270,181 of VZRR01003135.1, forward strand.
GGCTGAGGCTCAGGGTGTTTGCCCAGAGTGGTGCCCTGCCCTTGGCATTCACCAAGAGGCGCTAATGATCCAACAAAGCCAGCAAGCTGCTGTGCTTAATACAGTTGTCATCTGTGCTGTAGGTTGGACTTTAATTAAATTTCTTAATTAGGCCAAAATCCAATAAATCTAAAAATAGTAATTAGCGGGAGCCAGCTGTTTTATAACTTGTTATCCTGCTTTTGTAGTTTAGACAAGATCTGACTTGAATAAGAGTTGTTCTATCTGCTCATGTTTGTTGTAAAAGAAATTACTTGCTTGTGTTGTTTTAATCCTTTCCTCATTTAGGAGACCATTAATTATTTAATAAAAGCTATAAATACTGTATGTTTTGTAAAGATATGTTTTGCGCTATATTAGAATATTATGTATGAACTTTTAACCTGGATTTTTGTTGATTTACACATTCACATTACTGATTCATCCAGTGTCTTTTTATATCTTAGAAATCTGTGGTGCTGGTTATGAATAAAGACCTCAGTTCTAAATGCTCGATCATCATTTTTTTCAATTTCAAAAATTTGTTGTTGGCATTATGTAAATACTACTTAGAAAGTTTTCAATAAATCTGTTTCTTAGCAAGAATAATTGGAGATATTCTTCAGGTTTAATGCAATCCTAAAGAGCAGTTTAAGGGGGCTTCCACTTTATTTCATGCCTCCAGCCTGTGGAATTAGAGAAGATTGCCCTAAAATTTTGAAATACGAAGTTTCATGGAGCTTTGAGTAACAAGTAGCGTATGCATAGGAGAATCTAGCTGTGTCTGTGTAAATAATTTTCCTCCTTCTACAAACATGGTTATGACTTGCTTGTATCTGTAGTAAGTCATATTTTATAGACATCAAAACCAAAACCATTTTATAAACCATCAAAACCTGGGAAGGGATAATTTATCATGTTGCAATACAGCAGGCAGAGGATCTCAGAATAAAGTGATAATTTACTTTCTGTAACCCTCTGGGTGAAATAGTACCAATAAGTATCAATTATCTTATAGGTTAATTTTATTTTTTCCCAAATATTATTGCTTGACTTGGTATTTAAAAATGGATGATAATTACATGGCTATGTCTCACATATCACATCCAATAAAGCTTATTCAAGTTACTTTTTAAAATTTTAAAAACAATTTCTCCTTTGTGGTAAGCATACAGTGGTCCGAAATTAATTAGCTTTGAACTCATCAAATCTGAAATACAGTGACATTTCATACTTAGCAGTATTTTAGTATAAAATTTAATTGAATTTTGTTTGTTTTACAGCAGCTGCTATGCTTTCCACAAACAAATTGTGTTAGTTAAAGAGTATTGTGAGGAATCCCACAAGGATTTAAAAAAGCTTCTAGGTGAACATTGTATGGTAGAATAAATTCAGTGCAGGTTTGCTTAAAGGGATGTATTTGGAAATGAAGAACTGTAATGTCTGTTGGATTTTAAATCATAATGGCTTTGTGCAACCTAGTGAACATCTTCCTTAGAAGCCTTTGGGCTGTGCTGAAACAAAAAGAATGAACCCAACAACGTGACCTTTGGATGGCAGGCAGAGAGTGGTAATTAGGACACCACCACATAAATGGTAATGTCCACAGCATTTGTCCTCTATAGGCCTGCCTTTCAGCAAAGGAAATCTGTGCCAGAAATAAAAGTTCAAAATATACATCTTCCCATTTCAACCCCTTAAAGGACTTCTAAATGACACATCATTAGTATGTTTTAGAGAGAAAATGTATAAGAACTGCCATGTTGGTAAAAGAAAAATCTTGGATGTGTGAATGTCTATATTTAAATATATATATATATATATGCATCTTTATATATATAAATTATTGCTGTGTAGATAAGGACTGAGTATAAGCCAGCTTTTACATGGCTTTTTCAACATATTTTATCAGTAACATGTGCACTTCTGCTGATGGTTGCACTTTCCTTGCCTTTACTGTTCCATTGTGCTTAATAAATATGGATACTTTGATGTAGTAGCATGCGTATGTTAGTTCTCTTTTTCTAGCATATCTTTGCTGACTCCAGCAGAAGCATATTTCATCTGAAACTTTATTTACTGGGAGGTGTTTATTTAAATACACAGTAAAAAAAAAGGGTGGTAGAAAGCTAAATGATTTATCCAGCGTGGGAAAACCAAAGGAAGAAGAACCCAAAAAACAAACCTGAAACCAGACAAAGAGTTTTTTTAATATTTCTGTTCAGTATTTAAGTTAGAGGTAGTAAGTAAGTGCACAATTTTTTGAGCAACCTGGTCTAGTGAAAAGTGTCCCTGCCCTTGACAGGAGGGTTAGACCGAGATGATCTTTCAGTCCCTTCCAACCCAAAGTGCTCTGTGATTTTATGGTTATTTTATGCTTTTCATTAAAGATGGTATTATAAAGAAAGTGAAAAATAAATTAATTTTTTAACTGTCAGGAAAACAGATCAGGTGATAGTATTGCAGATAATTTTATTTGACATGAACCGTCTCAGCTGAACTGTAAATAAAAAATACTTGGTACAGTATGTTTGGTATTGCAAAGAATTTCACTTGATATTTCGTAACATAATGTTAGAATATTAATATTAAAATTAGCTTGTTGTGGAGGAAAAAGTTTTGAAGCAAATTTCTCTTGGAACTGGACTTACTTTAAAAGGGGAGTTCACTCTGCGCAGGTGTGGAAATGACAGAATAGCTCTGGGCTGCAGTTAGGGACGCTGAATTTGAGCTTCTTGAGCTGGCAAAGTAAAATAAGCTGAGCTCTGTTAGTGCAGAATCTCTTGTGAGAATTAGAAGCAGGTTTGTGACTGTTTCTGGTCTCCATACTCATGCTCTTGAAAGGTGGGTATTTTGCACATTTGTTTGAACAGGTCTCTGAAGTGAAGGAGATGTAACAAGTGCAGGAACCCCTGCCCTATCAGGGTATGTCTTGTAAGCACAAAGCCCCTCGGGCTGCCTCCTCCCCATGTCACCCCTGTGGAATATGGATGTTTTACTGGGATATTGCACATTCCAGTTCTTCCTGATCTTACTGAGCACCAGCATAACACTTTGGTGGGGTCAGGTCACTGCGTCTGAGGCTCAGCCCAGGGTGTTCTGCATCCCAGAAATGAACTTTTCCTGCTAAATCTGTTGCCGTTTCTGGCTACGTCATTTAATGACAGCATCCTGTTCTGGTGTACAGCATATGTGTTGCTATGTGAATGTGAATTTATATGTATATATAGGAGAAAAATGTGTGAGGAGAGGAAGGAAAAAGGATTTCAGATACCAGGCTTTGGGAGGTGCATTTCTACTTTTAATTTACTTAGTGGAACAAGATTAGCTTCTCAAATGTGTCTTGAGAAGGTTGTGGCAGCCATATTTTTAGGACTCCGATTTTCATAGCTGGTATTTTCAGCTCTTGCTGGGGAGGCTAGAAGCAGAATTCGATGATGTAATAATGAAGGCAAAGCTGTGTCAAAATACTGCTCAGTGGATTCCTGTCTTTCTGTTCTTTAATGACTGAAATTGCTCCAACGTATTTTTCCCAATTCTGATTGCAGATGTTTACTCCTCAAGAAAGGTCGGTGACTCTTTCTACTGGCAAGGCAATGTCTGCAGGCAGGGCGCTCACCTAGCCTTTTTTAAATCCATCTGATGTCAGTGGAGGAGTTACACAAGGTCTTGGGCACGCAGCCTTTTAATCAGGTCTGAAACACTTTGCTCTTTTTGTGCATAGGCATAACTGGGATGGGTTGTGTTCAGTCTAAGGGACTGAAAAATCTATGGTAGATCAATTGCACTTAAAAACATACATTGGTGCCTGTTTTAAGATATCACACTATCTCTTTGCTTCTCTGAATATCTAAATACTTCTTGACTGGAAAATGCATTTTCAGTAACAGCTGTAAAATTATGGATGTTGTGAAGTGTGCTGTTATCAGACATGAAGTCCTCACAGCAGAGACCTCTGAGGAATTCAGCTGAGTAAATAACTGGACTGGAATTAACAGAGAGCTAGAATTTAGCAGCCATCATGCTTACACAGCTTACAGCATCACTACAGCACTCCCTTACAGTGCTCTTGGCAAAATGGCTGGAGAAGGATGTCATTTCATCGCTGGGTAATTGTTCTGTAAAGGCAAGTACATGGAGAGCATTTAGGTTGATTTTTTTCCTCCCATCCCCCATTACTATGATTTTAATTGGAAGCAGCTCTTTGTTCATGTAAAACTAGCGTGAGGTCCTTTACTGAAGGATAGTGATGTCTTTGTATCAAACAGTGCCTGTTTCAAGCTGTTATGCTTGTCATTGTTTAATTGAACTTGCTGAGGTTTCTGGGAGAAGGAAACTTTTACCATCTCCTACTGCGAATCACTTTACCATGCTGTCTCTGAACAGAAAAATATCCCATTTATGAGTAGATGGAATAATAGGCTGTCTGGATTCTGATACTTATTGAATTTTAAGTCTTTGTCAAAATCTGCAAGAGAGCACTGAGAATCACAGGATTCGCAGACGTACAAGCTCGTGTCATTTTTGTTATCATTCTGAAATCTTTACTGTGCGTGCAGCAACTTGTGCACTTCATAGAGAAAGTTTAGGCATTTGTAATTCTGCTGTTAGAACTGAAGCATTTACTACTGATAGGCTACAAACCTGAGGTCGCTGAGGTTGCTCAGTTTGTGCCTGAGCAGCGCTGATAGATGCCGTGGGGTCTGGGAGCGCAGGTCTCCTGCCGAGGCTGAGCTGCTGCTAACATCGAGCACAAGGCTGGGCTGCCTCGAGTCCTTTCCACGGTTTGCTGCTGAGTCACTGGGTGACCTTGGGTAAACCTCTTCCCTTGGCATATGCTGCCTGCAAAGGAGGAGCACCAGCAATGACCTGCGCAGTTATTCTTGGGTGAGGAGTTCAGTGAAGCTGCAGATTCGATGTAAATGATTTGTTTTGTTTCTTGCTTTATTAATCTTATGATAGGAACTGTGTGTCAATAATAAAAAGGAAGATGGGGATATGTGTTAAGGGACAGAGAGGAGAGAGCTGGGACAGAGGGTTGATAACTTGTCTGAAGACAGGGTGTTGAATGACCTAAACTTTGGCTACCTGGATTTCAGAGTACGTGCTAGTTGACCCTGCAACACTGATTCAAAATTAAGAGGGTTGTGTTTAGAAAGCAGAAAGAGTAATAGGAAAAGCCACTGCTGAAATTTTGAAATCAAATTTCTCCCAACCTAATGTTACTTTTAACTTTTGATGTGGCTTCTTGTATGCATACACATCTGTTTTTAGGAATGTACATATAGAAATAGAGATAGTAGCATCATGGTGGACTGTCTCTGTAATGGATCTTTCACATCTCCCCCCTCTTGACAGATAATTTTATGCTGTTCAGACAGAATATGTTTTAGATTTACAGATATTTGATCTGTTTATATACTGATCTGCCTTTTTTTGAACTAACTTCCCAAAAATTATTGAGTTACAAATGTTTAACAGAGCAGCCCCTTAAGCCAGGAATTTGTCTAAAATGAATGAAAAAAATCAAAGGAAAGACCGTGTGATCCTATAAGATTTTGTAACATTGTAAAGCAAAAGCTTATACTTCTCTGGTTTTTCACATGATACCAAATTCCAGCTGGCAAAGAGCCTTGGCACAGCGCTTGGCTTTCATTTGGGTTGAAAATTTAAATCTACTAATTTCAAATCTTCCCTTATTAAAAAACATATTTTAAGATTTCTGGTAGCTTTAAGGATCTGGCTTATAAAGGGAAGGACTGCCATAGCGCTGCAAGAAGAGTTTTGTGATGAGTTTGTCAAAACCTCTGAAAAATAAAACACATACCATGAAGTATCACTGTTGTGATGCAGTGCAGATTTCTCAAAGTACATAAGGAAATTAAAAGCGAACACTTTTACTTGTTGCAATGGTCACATTTGGCAATTTTCAGACTCATTACAAATGCTGATGTGAAAATTTATTACTTTTTAATTTATGTTGTAAAAGTTAAGTTCAATAAGTGTATTTGAGTAAGCAAAAGTGCATTTGTGTAAAGGATTTTCAGTTAAGATATAGGAAACAGATTTAACAGATTTCAGGTTGTTCAGACTTAGGAATGCAGTTGTTTCCTTATGGGGCCATTGTATGTATTTGCTTGCACTCATATAAATGCAAAATGAATGTCATACATATTTATATACCGCATGAACTGCTGAGGCAAAGCAGCAGATAAACAAGCCATATGTGAGAGAAGCTAAAAGACCTTAATAGTCCAATAAATCTTGCATTACACTTATACTTTATAAATACTAGGCCCTGTGGAGCACCACTGAAAAACAGGAGCTCTTTCTGGATGGTGAAACCTTTGCTTTTCCATTGTGTGAAGGACTTTGGGCATGCAAATACATGTAATTGTTTCACCAGTGACGGATGTATGATGGATCCTTGTTCAGGCTTTTAAACTGAAAAATCTCTAGTATCTGAAATATTGAAGAAGAGAGTGAGTTGGTGATCTTACATCACTTTGATAAGGCAGCACTGGGCACTGTGTGTGGGAGTAGGGAACAAAAATGGTCTGTTTAACCTTCATTGCGCCAGCCTGTGTCTATGAGTCAGCTGTGTAAGAGCAAGACAAAATAACTTTGGTTGCTGGGTAAGTCCAGGGGACAAAAATTGGTACCCAGCAGCTTGGAACTGATCTGGAAGCAAAGCATTCACAATATAGACCAATGGCACAACATCTCCCTTAATTCTTGTCCCATTCCAGTGGGGAGCCTACAGAGCTGGACTCTCTGCTGCTGTAGCACAAGCAGACAGAGCAAGAGGTGTCAAGCCAAGGGATGAGAGTTACACAGAACTGTTTTTGAAGCCTGTGCATGACTGGAAACTCTCTCTGGGTCTGTTCATCAGTCAGAAAAAACTTAAGAGAGTGTGTTGAAGAGCATTATTTTGATCTTAAAAGCTCTCAAAACTCACTGGTGTTTAAGATTGTATAAAGAAAAGAATATTCCTGGAAGTTACTTAATTCACTCGACACTGCTCCTACTGAAGTGTTAGATCCCTCAGTTTTATACTTTGTGCGATAATGCTGTATGGATGATTATATAAAACTTTGGTGTTCCCATCTCTCTTGTATTTGTATAAGTCCTATGGTAACATAAAAATTAACTTTAAGTAAAAGAAGAGTGTATTTTGTAATGTCTGAGTAGCCTAAAACCTCTTTTCTGTATGGAACCTGTCTAGAAGCTTATTTTGTGTGAGAGAAAGGGTCTTGGAGGGGAGAGCCTCCTGGGAATAGGTTGGCTCCTTTGACAGACCTGGGAGCGAAAGAGCCCACAAACATTTGAAAACAGGCTGAGAGGTGTCACCAGTCTTAGCCTTCAGCAAGGAAATCTGTTTTGGGGAAAACATTTTATGTTGGCTGATTGTTTTTTCTTTTCTTTTAAATGTATAAAAAGACTGGTTCTTAGCGTTGGTGAGGCTGTGTAGTCTCTGGCCATGCCCGTTGAAAGCCCACTGAATCTGTTTTTTAAAAACTTTAGTGTTTTTGGTATTTAATGAATACAGAATGCCATTCATAACTTTATGAGTTAATTATTAATTATTGGTAGGCTTAAAGGACATAATTTCACATGGATAGCTTTCCTCCCAATTGCTACTTCATTGTGGTCACCTTACATATTGAAAAAGTTTTTGTATAACTGTTACACATAAGCACAATGTAACACAGAGAATACAGATTTACCTAATTCTTTGTGCAAAAGCAACCCTGTCCTGTGTTTTGCACACCATATTTGTCACATAAAATCTAGTAAACAGTGTAACTAACTGACTTTCCAGATGTGTTTTATGGTTTTACATCAAAGATACAAGCAAGTCACACTCACAGACTTCTGAAACACATGCTCCAGAAATCCTATTGCCTCCTACTTCAGAGGAAAAGAGAAAGAATAGGAAGATTTTTCTTTGCATTGGCAATCCAATTAAAACAGCAAGGTGTCAGGAATGATATCAATTCCTCTGAAAGCACTGTTGCAGTCATTGGTAGGCCCTCCATCTGGGAATTGTGGCATAGTAATCTGCAGCAAGGCAAAAAGAGCAACACGGAAAGAAATTTGAATAGTTGACCTAATTTTGGTAGTCCACCATTGTTGCTGACGGAAGTTCACATGATCCCAAAGGGTTCCTTATGATGGGGATGCCAAACCAGAAAGATGTAACATAAAGGAGGCAGGAAAGTGAATGGCTGCTTTTATATCTGTCATTGGTTCTAGTATCCAAATAAGGGTTCTGTGTTTTGTCTGCCGAAGATGTATTTTGCAATAAAAACAAGAGATGAAAGCAGATCAGGAAAGTTTTCATCAGTATTCCCTGGTAGTGATGAAAGAAGTATTTGTAGGTAAGAAATCACTGCTTATCATGTCTTTGATTTCTGCTATATTAATTTCAAAGTTGATATTAAAAATTAGAAGTAAGAGAACGTTTCTGAAGTCCTTTCATGCTCTTTAAGTTTGTTCACTATGTAAAGAATGGAGATAGTGGTTGCACGTTTTGCAAAGTGTGTGTTGCTCAGGATATGTAGAGTGGTCTGTAAAGGTCATGCCACAGTATTTTCCTGCTGATAAGTCTGTGTTGAAAGGCATGATCTGTCCTATTTCTTCATTGGGCCATGACGCATTCACATTGAAGCCTCCCTTTAGATTGTCTTTGCTTTCAGGGGATTGTTTTAAACATTTCTTTCTTCTTCTTCTTCTTCTTCTATTTTTTTTTCTCATTTTTTCTTTCATCCCAATCTTCTTTTGGTGCAGCCAGGGCAGAAGGCAGGACATTAATACTGTGTATTAGGCAGAGACTGAATGGGTAAAGGAAAGAGCAAGTGGAGTATATTGGGCATAAGTGTTTGTTGCTGGCATGTTCTGGCTGTTGAAATGTAAAGTCTCATTCATGAAGGGCTGCATCTGTGCCATGGTTATTTATGTGTAAATAAAGTTTTGCTGTGTTGGAAATCCCAGGGAATCTGGTACCAAAGGAAGTATCACAGTCTTAGAAATCAAAGAGCAGGGGCAAGAAGGGGAAGATGCAGTCTCCTTGCATGTGTTTTGTGTGCCTGACAAATAGATCTCTTACTGAAAAGTTGTAAACCAAACTAATATTATGGATAGAAAGCTTTAGAGTAGAACACAAGGCACCATAGTAAAATGTCATAGGTTTTTTGAAAGAAATATGCTTTTTAATCCTTGAACATTTGGTTGTACGAGGGAACCCTTCCCTCCCTCCTCTAGCTGTCGATTTGAGTAACTTCTGACAAAAAGCCAGCGGTAATGTACATATTCCCATTACAAAGCATTTTCCAGCTGAAATTTTTAGCAGCTACTGCAGGGAACTCACAGATGTGTTCAGCACTCTTTTCCCAAAGAGAGTGCCTTTTATTTTGGTCAGTCTTGTTTTATGCTTAGTCATTTTTAAAGCCATAAAAGCTTTGTTTTCAAAAAGTATTCAAAATGTGGATCAGCTGTACAAGGACATAGGGAGGACTTTCCAAAACATTCAGAGAAACTGGTTTTCTGTTACCATATGCCGAGAATGTGATTGCTCTTTTTTCTGCTCTAAGGATTACAATTGGACCCTGCCTGTTCTTATTTGAGGTGTGCAGGACAGAAGGAAGGTTTAGTACCACTCTCCTACAGAACAAGGAGTTCTTTCGAGATCCCCACCCCACCTTTTATGGTCCACAGACCCTGCATGTTGTGGACTGTACACAACACTACCCCAGCTGTCAGAGGAATTGTCCTCAGCTGTTCTGCTTTCCAAGAGGAAATCTAAAATATCTGTCCAACTTAGTAGTTATTTTTTAAACCTTCTGTAAGTAATGCACTCTGTTTAAGAGTTGAAATGGACTAAGATGTCCCATGTGAACAGATCTGGCTAAAATCTCCGAGAACCTGAGTGCTTTGCCTATATTAGGAACCTCAAGGAAAGCATGGAGGCTGGCGTCAGTGTTTACTCTCTTACCTTTAAACTTATCTTGCTCTCAAGATGCGATGCTTCCTGACATGATGGAGGTGAAAGTGTGAGAAACAGAACTGTTACCAAAGATTCCATGTATTACAGTTTGTGATTAAAAACCTGAACACACAGTCTTGAATACTTTCCAGCCTTTCTTAACTATTTGGGAAATGTTGACGAGTGTTGCAAGCCATTGCCATGTAAACAGAGAAAACCCTTCATTTTTGTAACAGTGTATTTTGTCTAGAGAGCCATTATGTGATAAAGAACGTAACTGAATCAACTTTCTTTATTTAGCGTGTGCTGCCGTAACTACAGGGTGTGGACATGTTGGTGACTTCATTGCACTGAGTGAAATTAGTAGTGTATCAAACATCAGTTCATCTGTCAAATTATTTCTATCGTAGTTTTGGTTCTTTGAGGTTCTTCTGGTGTGTGTGGCATATTCTGAATGAATTTGAACAGCTGTAGTTTATACTCTGCTTGCTTGTAGATTAACAGATACATTTCCACAGTAATAGCTTCCCCTCTTTATCCTTCCTCTTCACCATTAGACATAGATTTAGCTTAGCAGTTACTGGAAATGAGAAATTAAGTATCCGATTATTTTAAGTTATTTTTGTATTACCATATCTTTTAAGAAGCTATAGGAAGATTACTGAAGGATTATTAGGTTGTAGTTTTCCAGTGGTTGCTGGTAATTCGTTGTGAATAGCACTCTTAACATCTTGTACTGACTGGCATAATTAAGTGTTTCAAATTTGCCCCAGTTTTTGCAAGATTTATTGCCAATTAATCTTCTTTTTTAATCTCACTGGTATGTTACGCTAATGAAACATCCACTTTCATAAGTAGATACTGTCACCTTAATATACTACTTCTTTTTGTATGCTCTTATTACTGTAACTTACACGGGTTCTAGATCTCTTTCATTCTTCTCTCAAAACTTTTGTAAACACTGTTCTTGTTAGGTAGTGTGGCCAGCTGGCCAAAAGTATTGCTAAGATAGTTTTTATTTCCAAATTTACTAGAGAATTCAAATAAAACTATTAATCTTAACAATAAGCTTTTTAGGATCTAATAACTTACCCTTTAGAAGAATTGGTATTGCAGAATTAGTAGATATGCTAAAAGGTAAGTACATTATTCGATGTAGACAAATTAGCCAGATAACTTTTGAATTTGGAGCTGTGCTTTTTTGTCTTTTTTTTCCTTTTGAGTCTTGTGGGTATTGGTCTGTTTTGTTACCTTCTTCTTAGCCTGATTGCTATCTTTACTTACTTTTCACTAGTAAATTCTTGCTTTGTCTTAGGTGTTTCTATATTGCATAATATGGGGAAACCTTCTCTTTCCCTTTTATTCAGATGTATTCAGATTGCTAACTGAAGGCCAGAAGAAAGCAGCAAGATGTTTTATGTGGAATAACAGTGTTGGAATATTTAAGAATAGGGCAACTCAAAAAGGATTAAGATAGGTTGAAGTGAGGCATACCCGACGTCATGAAAAATACAGACGCTTGGTCCGAGGAGGTTTGTTACTATATAAATAAATTGAATTCCTCTTTTCCAGTGTTTTGTGCTACTTAAATATGCCGACTAAGCTGTTTCAGTACTTTGATCTTCTGCCGTGTTCTGGCCCTAGCTGTACTTTCATCCTTTTCAAAAGTGTTTCTCACAGCAGTGAATTTGGCCCTAAGGAAATGAGTATGCAGATTTCGTTTCTCCGTTAAATACTACCTAGATGCCTGTCTTTTTTGAACAAAAAAGCTAGTAAATTCCCTGGGGATTTAGGTTTTAAGCCACTAACAACAGAATCCACTGTGTCACCTTAAAGAAACCCCTGGAGAGAAATGCAGTGTTTCCCAGCAAGGGAAATGGTTTAGAAGTTAGGTTTTTGGGACTGGTACTGTTGGATGCAATCCTGATGTATTTTATGTGAAATGCAGTTTTTTGTGATGATTTGAACATTGTATGTGATAGTAGTTATATCCATCGTGTTTCAGTGCTGTTCATATGTGGTATGCTGTCTGGCTTCCAGCTCGCTTGCCCAAAAGGCAGAGAGTTTGACCTGTTCTGTGTCGTGTCTGCCAGCCCTCTGCTTTGGAGACCCCCACATGGCCATGTCTGCTTAAGACATTGCTGAAATCTGTTTGCCTTGTTCAATTCACTTGTCCTCAATCTCTTAACACAAAGGGTATATCAAGAGAAGGTTTAGTACTGAGGAGACTTTACTCTCTTTTTCTTTCACTCCACAGTGTAAATAAAGGTGCAGTTAAAGGTGTTTGGAGACTCTAGGAAAATGGAGGTAGATGATACTAATTAAAGAACTTGAATTTCTTCCAGTCATTAAGTTTTCAGAGTGACATTTTCCATAAAGATATCTCCATAATGATAATTTTATTTCTGTACATTTTTCTATGCATGGGAAATACCAATTCAAATTAACATGCAATGAATGTCAACAAAAATACAAATGCTTCTGTTGTTTCCCCTTGTGATCAAAATACATTAAAATATTGCAAAGAAATATGAAGTAAGACAATATCAAGGCCTTTTCCATTGTCTTTTGATTGTTTGTTTTCAGAGAGGAAATTGTGATCGTTGCCTTCAAGAACAGAATTCAGGTTTTCTAAAATTTGGTCTTGTCTTTCTTTCGGTATGACACATGATAACTTCCTTATGTAGGTATATTTTTGGTATTTATAAAGATTCATATCAGTAGCTAATCTGTATGTGACAATTTATAGGTGGCCACCATGGCAATTTAGGCCTGTATCCCAAAACCCAGTAACTTGTGTTGAAATGGAATACAAATTTAGTGTTAGCTAGGTGGAATTAAGTCTGGATTGACCTCATGTGATTGACAAGGAGCTTAGCAGCTTCCATCCTGCTTTCTCTGAGGGCCGTCCAGCAAAGGCTACCATTGCATATGTGTTCTTTATGGAAAGAAGATGCCACAGTTGCAATTTTGTATGATACCTTTTTCTGTTGCATTTTGTTACCCTGTATGAATATATTTCCATTGCAGTGCTAGCATCAAAGCTGTTAATCAAATCTGATTTGTATTAAGTCTCTTCTCTTTTGTTTAACAGATGATGTCACTAATACTGCTCAGGAAGCCCTCCTTGCTGATGAAAAGGAGAACGTCCCAACAAGACTAGGAGTTGTGGTGTGCAAAGTCTCAGAACAAACATAGCTCGTGACTTAGCTACCAGTGCTGCTCAGTCTTCACCTCTTTAAATTAAAATCAAACACAACTGCCTCAGAAACCTGTGGACAAGAGAAAGGTACTGTGCATTGCCGGCATGTTGGTTGGGTAGGAAGAGAATAAATCTGTCATACAGATATGATGCTATCATTTTATTAGAGACAATATCATTTGAAGCTTCAAGTTTGAAATTCTTTTTGTACTGTGAGAGACTTTTAAACCCACCTAGATTTTGCAGTAAAAATAAATCAAATCTATATGAAGCTTTTGTCTTTTTTTGAGGTGCTTTGGTTCTCTTTACGGAGATGCTTTCTGGATTCACTGAGCAGATTCTTGGTATAAATGTCAATTACTTGCAATTTCTTATTTCTTTTCTTTTCTTTATTAATTTTTAAAGTCGTTCTCCCCCCCCGCCCCACCCCCGGCATCTGACGTGCAGTGCTGAAGGGTGCTTAGGGTCTTATATTTATCATATGCTTGCTAACTTGACCACTGTGTTACCTCAGCTGTATCTGTCACCATTAATAAACTAGAAGGGCTTTAGTTGCTTTGGTCTCAGTCAAGAGAGTTAAGCTCCTTTGACAGACTTTCCCAACCTTCTGTTGACTTTTATGTCTTTATAATATGCGCATGTCTGGGTATTCAGCAGGCAGTTTTATGGGCCATGAATAAACCCCAACACAATATTCTGTTTGCTTCAAGGATCATCTTGAAATTACCTATTTCCTCCTATTGGAGAAGTATGGTAAGGATGACGGTTTAACATAGTGCCTGATTTCTTGGTTTTTTGTCTTGTGGTAATCCTGCAGCGATGACAGTTATTAGGATTAGAAATATTAGGATAATAGTAAACCCCCATTCTGTGTAATTGTCCTTTCTGCAGCACAATGCTGTAGGTCCCTAGAAAAGAAATTTTTATCTAGAAAGATGTTGAGGATATAATAGAGGTTTGCCAGAAAACTGTAGTACAGAAAGAAAAGCAAAGCAGCCATAACTCAGGAAGTATCCCTTCCCAATGGCTATTTTGTAGTTTGCATATTGAAATTGTTGCCTCTTTGCTACTCACAAACTTTGCTTGATTTGAAATATACCTTGTTATATTTAGCAGCGTGCACAGTACACACTTCCTTCTCAGCTCTGAAAACAAAAGTGTGTCACTAAATAAGGCAAATGCTGTGGGAACTGACAGCTGTAGAATGTATGATCATTAATTTAAAAGTTACAAAGAAGGAAAGAATAAAGTAAAAAATGCAGGATACAGAATGAGTCTTAGGGCCCATCTGTTTTCAGTGACACTTAAATACAGCTACTACTTCATTGTAGTGTCTTTGATTTTAACACTAGAATGAATTTCATTGTATAGTCATTATAAAGCAACATATAAAGAGTGAAAAAGTATGTCTAAAATAATTTAATGTTTGTAATGTAATTAAATTTTACTATAGAGAATAATTATTCTAATTTGTAATTTCTAATTTATAACTAAATTTGTTTTGGGGGCAACAGATAAACTGATGTGACTCCTAAATTCTCTCTGCTGTATCTGGGAGGGTAGTTCATCCTTTACTTCTGACTGGGTTTAACACTTTATGGTAAATGCATGAGGAACTTCGGTCATAGATGTATCTAAAAAAATTATCTCCATATCTACTTAATAATAACAGAAAATAAATGATGCTGATTTTGAAAAGAATTAAAATGCTGAACTCTAAACCCAGCTGATGAGTATTATAACTTGGCTTTCTTTGAAGGTGAATGTATTTTAATTTTTAAATTTTGAAAGAATGCTATTTAAAGATTATTTTC
Source organism: Oreocharis arfaki (assembly GCA_013398015.1). NCBI lineage: Eukaryota > Metazoa > Chordata > Aves > Passeriformes > Paramythiidae > Oreocharis > Oreocharis arfaki. Next base: position 285,200 of record VZRR01003135.1, read on the forward strand.
TCTGTTGTCCTTTGGAGTATTCTGTTCCTGTACATCCAAACAGTTGAACATAGACTAAAAAATTGATTTAGACTTAGTAGTTTGTTTAGCTGACTCTGCATAATAAAGATGAAGTGTTCCATGAGTCTTCATCAGCCAGTGTATTTTGGAAAGTGATTTTGTCATGTGCAAATTATCTAAATCTATCCTGATAATTGGAACTAGCTTATGAAAATTTGAACAGTGGGTTTTCATGTTCTGGATTTCCTATGCACATTTGCCCGATGATACAGGAAAAATCTTGCCTATCTGCTCCCTGTTTCTGTTATTTGATTAGTCGTATTTCTTGAATATCAATGTCTTGTTATTTGTGTAGACTATTCCTGATCTCTTCCAACTGTCTCCTCAGAATGGAAGTGTAAACACAAGCATTCATGCAGGAATGGTGCTGCTACGTTATGCAGCTGTGAGCTGGCACTTCACTTTAGAGAATAACTGGCTGCTTCTGTGAACATTTAGGATTGCTGCAACATGCCTGGCCCTGCAATAGGGCCAGGAATATTTTTAAAATGGCTCTTTCTTTCTTTTGCTGACTGATTAGGAAATCTGCCGAAGATTGGTGTTTTCGCACTTTATTTGAATGGTGAACATTAAATTGAGAAAAGCTTCCGTTGTGCTCTCATGTTTCCATTTTTTCTCTAACATCCTTTGAACGAACAATCTGTGCTGACGAATCTTCTGTACAAATGTTACTTGTGTTCACTGCCACGTGATTACAGATCCGTTATTCTCCAAACACAGGAAACAAGTACTATAACATGCTTGTGTCTAAAGAGTTTCTCTTACTTGCAAATGTGACAAGGTAAGGCATTTGGGTGGCTAATAGCTGTGCAGCTGCTGGCAGAATTCCCACACATGTTTTGCCATTAGATAAGTCTGTGGTTGGTAATGGTCGTGTTGAGATAAGATAAGGGACGTTGCACTTAGTCATCTAAAAAGTAGTCATCTATGTGTTGAGTGTTTGCAAGAGGTCTTAAAAAGAAAACTAAACAAATGTTTTTGACACCATGGAAGGGGCTCTCAAATATACCAGACTTGCTGTCCAGTATTAAGCACAGCAGATCTTCAGTCTTCTACTCCTTGTATATTCATAAATGAGAATGAATGGGAAGAAGAGGTATGAAGTGTGAGGAATCTGTAGCCTATGTGGTGTGCATTCAATAAACAGTAGTGAGAGGCCATGAAATTGGCAGTTCTGAAAATTCCTTAGGATATACCAGTTTTACAATACCATTTTCCTGATAAATATGCTCTCTCTTCTCTTATGGTTGTCTTTCTAGCTTTTTGTTTGTTTTTCTCAGCTCCTCAATTAAATTAATTTGTAATGTCAGTAGCGCCAAATGATGTTTTGAATATTAAATAGCTTTGATAATGAGATTTTATTATGGCAGTATATGTATGCATGTGGGGAAAAGCCTGTTTTATGTATAGCATTGTGGAAATGTTGATTTCTAGGAGAAAAATCTTGAAGGACACTAATTTTAATCTCAACACCTGCAACTTATCCTTTCTGAAGGAAATCCCTCATGTGCAGATGTGCACGTACTATATTTATACAGGTGTGCTGGATGTTAATGCAACACAAAACAAAAATGTGAGATTTTGTAGTAGAAGGGAGGGGGGAGAGTATTTGGGCATTTCAATTAACTTGCAACAATCAGTGTAAGAATTAAAAACGCACATTCTGGGACAGTGAAAGGAAACACTTAACCTTGTTATTTACTGATGAAGACCTGCATATCTCAGAGAAAACATCCAGTAATTTTCTATTCTTAATCCCTTAAAACATTTGGGAAGTTTTAGTGAAGATCTTTTTGATATTTCCAGATGTCTACTGCAAAATAATAATAATAATAAAAAATGTGTTTGTAGCATAGCCATTTGAATTGATATGCCCTGGGAGGGGAATGAGCTGGTTTCACTTAATAACTCCCAGTTTTCACATTGTTCACTGAAACAGGCAGTATTTCAGCATTTCCCCTTTCATGCACAAGGGCAATGTATGCAGGTAACAGCTAAGTCTTGATTTACATGTAGCTTTCAGTTTTGCTAGTATAGGTTTGCTATGTAGGAGGTGAAAAATTGCGGTGTTACTGCCATAACCATGCTAACCTTAACCTCAAAGCAAAGCCTTATTCCCACTTTTACCTAAAGTTTAGGGAGATGATGTAGAAAGAATAGTTTTTGACAATACCTATTTCCATATTTTTCTACTGACTCTTCATTAAGACTAAGTTTGTCTGTAAAGCCACTGCTAGGACCCTAAATTTGAGGTTTCCCTCTGCCACCTCCTTTAGGGGATGAGGTGGGATGAGGAACAGAACTGAACACTAAGATCAACTCATAGCAGAAATTATATGAACATACTTTTACACAACTGGATTCATAGATAGGATTGCAACTGTGTCAAATTTACATGATAGTACAACTTGAATAAAGATTTTTGTCCATGGTCAGAGATGATTTACAGAACCATTTAGCCCTTCCAGAAAATAGCCTTTGCAGGCACCAGTTCTGCAAGTAGTCTGGTTCTGTCTAACATTATCCCAAATTGAGGAAACTTTTAGGAAGCTTTATTTCCATACATATTTATTTTTTAAAAAATAAATGTGTGCATTGATTAATTTATGAGCTTCAGAATATTTTGGGACAGTCTAATCTGGACAACAGAAAGTGTCACAGTCCATAGTGGTGTGTCACAGAGTATTTCTGGAGTTCTGTATTTGTATCTCCTTGCCTGTTTCTCTCTTTTTAAGGTGAACCATGACTGAATGTGTCTGCTTTTTAACATTCTGAGGGACGTGGTCCTTAAGATTATGATGTTGATATATGTGTCTGGATAAATATATTTTTTGCAAGTCTTCATGGCCACCACATTCAACTTTAAGTATCTTCAGAGAGCACATTTGTGTTTCTGGTGGCCAATGTACCGACAGCATTTCCAACAAGTCTGGAATGGTTTGAATCAAATCTGCTGGCAGTTACCCGAAGGGTATTTTATTTGTAGTCTTCTCACGGTGGTGTTCTCTATTTGTGGATATTGGAAGATGCTTACAGGAAGAAAGCCTTTAGTTCACAGTTTCTCCTCTGTGCTTTTCTTGTGCTTTGTCATGTTTGTCTCTGTCCTGTTCAACCAGAGGGAGAAACAAAAGTTTGTCTCCAGGCTCTTGCTGTGTTAGTGTCCAGCTGTGCTTTTTACTGCCTGTAGTTTGAAGCCGTTGCACAGCTCTCTTTCAGAGAGTTGAGAGAGGAAAGAAACTAGTCTGGCTGAAACACCCCGTTTAAGTATTTTATCCCAGGTGATGCAGTTGCATCAGCCAGTTACCAGAGTGACTTAAACTCTGTTCACTGCAATGAACATTCACTCAAATACCAGTTTTAAATTTGAAATACCAGTTTTAGCTGGCTGATTGTTAGAACACTGCTGTGAGAAAGTTAACAGATCTTCAGAGGGAACTGCGGTTTTGTTGGATACTAAATCTGATGATTTGTGCAAAAAAAAATTGCAAACTCTTTCTAGGTCTTCTAAGTTTCATTTCTCATAACCAGTATCCAGTCTGTTATTTCATGATATTGTCCTCAGAATATATTTCTGATAGTCATTCTGCAAGTGCAATGCCCACTTTACCAAGAGATGAAGTGATTTGTTAAAGAAAATACAAGGCATCTGTGACAGAACTGTAGATAGAACCAAAATTCATCAAGCCTTAGCCTGTATGTTGCCAGTAAGATAATAATAATTACTATCCAGTTAGATTTGAAATTAGATTTGTATGTGGGGTTCAAGAACATTGAAGTTGAGCAGGAGTCCTTGTTGTAGTAGTCAAACACAAGCTTGAGGTCCTAAATTCTTGAGCACCAATAGCAACAGCACTGAATCTAAGCAACAGCACTGCTAGTTCTGTAGTGTATATATTTACTTTGATCTCCAGAGCTAAGGAGCTTGGCAAAGTGGAGCACAATGGGAGCTTTGGGAAAAATAAAGCATGTTCTTTTGTCTGTCTTCCTGTATTAGAATAGGAATAGGCTGATATCTTCATTTTGGCTAAGAGTTGTGGTTTTAATGAGAAGTTGTGTGAAAGCTGAGCTGCCCCTTGGTAGGTGAAGAAGTTTTGTAATTCTTTTCTGTGCTGAATGATGTGCTCGTGGTGCTCTGCACAGAGCTGTGTGATTCTTCTGTGCTGGAGCAATGAGGTGGGAATGTGAGCTGTCTGGCACAGTATGAGGTAGCTTGCAGACTTAGTAAAGGCAGTCAACAGCCCAAGATAATTGTTGAGATCCGAGACAGTGGAATGAAATCATGCCTCCTCTGTTTGCTTCACTGTTGAGCTGGTAACTAATACCACATCCAGAAGCACCTTTTCTCCTCCTTACACCTACCTGACCTCTCAAGTCTGTCCTATTGATTTACAAAATAATAAATATTCAAGATGCAATGAAGTGTTACCCCAGGTTTTCTCTCGTTGAGGTTCCCCCTCTCTCTTGAGTCATCAAATCGGGAATCTGAACCTCTTCCCCCAAACCTGTCAGTTGCCTTATACATATATTACATAGCTATCATCCCTGAATTTTTAATTTTTCTAGATTCAGGTTTGAGTTATTCTAGGCCTTTGCAATAAAATAATAATAATGATGGGTTTAAAAAAAAATTCCGAAAGGAAGCTTCCTGCAGAAATAGGTGAGTAGCTAAACAAAGCTGGTCCAGTGTAATCTAAAAGCCTAAATTTGACAGATCAATTACATCTGTGGGGTGTCAGTGATAGTCAATAAAGATATTAGAATATGTCTCCACATTTGCAATTTATCTACCCTTAACTGAGAAATGCTGTAACTTGCTCTTTCTTCCTCCTTCTGTTTTTGCTCTTAAATGTTCTGCTTTAACGGGAATGCTGCTCCTCAGCGAGAGTGCAGGATCTCCCTGCACCACACCCAGGGCACAAGGAGAAGGTCCAGAGGCTCGTGCGCTGTGCCAGACAGCGGGCATCGGGTCAGGTCTCTTGTCTGTGCTGGAAAGAAAGGAACTGGCCCAGAGATCAAAGGAACAGCTCTGCCTGGAGCTGCCTCTCTGGAGTGGCAGTGAACCCAGCACCCTAAACCATTCAGACTGTGTAACAGAGCTGAGTTTTGAAGGTTGTGGAGGAAGGGTTCTGTGGTACCATTTTTATTTGCATTTGAATTTTGCCTTTCTGTGTTAGCATATCTTTTATTTTGTATGTGTCACAGGACTCCTGTTTGTAGCATTTTGTCTTTTAATAGGGCTAATAGAGCAATTTTAATGATTAACAATTTGATAAATCCTTGAAACAGCGCTGTAAGTGAAATTGGGTAAATATTAGTAAAGAATATACATTCAGTGGAGCCAGTGAATATGTTTTATTTACTTGAAAGTCCTGGAATCAAGCTCAAAGCTTTCTGAGAAGGGATTCACGTTAAGTTTTCAGTAACTCCTAGTGTATGAAAGTGTTGTGTAGTGCAGAAGGGAGGTGCAGAATCCCTTCCCTTTCTCTTGCTGTGTCCTCTTCAACTCAGAAGATTCTAAATCTAAAAAGATTCCTTTTTACTTGTGATAATTCCTTTTAAAGTAAGAGCTAGTTTTTTGGGGTTTTTTTTGGTGGGCTGCTTATGTCCTTTCACTAGAACGAGGTCATTAATATATTGGATGCTATCCAGTGGCATGCAGTAGTACCAATTGAAAATAAAAATTCAGTGTCACATGGTCGTTACTAGTAGGTACACACACATTTGTGTGTGTGCATAGGGTCTAAATGAGTTTAATATAATTACTTTTTTTGGTTTGTTTTTCTTTTTTTGTTTTGGTGGTATGCAGTGACTTGGATACATATTTTAGTTGCATGTGTTTTAACAGATGCACACATGTCACAGGCAACCAATTCACTGAAGAGAAAATGAATACATTGATGAAATTCATTCAGGAACTTGCCAAACTAGTTCTGTTAGCTAGTTCTCTTCTGTATAAGGACCTGGAAGTCAGTGATTCGTGGTGAGAAGTTAAAACCTGGGTGCTGATTCCTGAGGGCATTGGGAATTTTCTGAAAGACTGTGGAGTGACAGAATCACAGATTGCCTTTGCTGAGATGCCAGTGAAAAAAGTACGGAAGCAATTACTGGCCTGGACAGAAGATCCAGTGCTCATCCCGAGGATGTTGCCTGCTGTGGAAATCTGAGCGAGTGCCTAAAAGCCTAACTCATGCTACGCTGTAATCTCTACCAAGGAAAGCTCTGTTCCACATGGCTCTGCAGGATTATGTTACTGTGAGTTCTTTTGGCAAAAAAACAGTGAAGAAATGTGTATAGTTTCTTGGTGATTGCTTTCCGTATAGTGTGACCCTATAAGATGTATTCTTATTGAAGCAAGAATGGCTCAGGACTTTAGGCTGTGATTCTGAAAAAATGGATGTGGAGCTGTTAGTTAACAGTAAAGATGTTTCTGGTTTTATCCATCAAAAAATCGCAAGTGACATTTATGAAGTTTTCCACTGTAAGGAAACTCTGTATTTCCCTAAGTGGGCTGTGATTTAAAATAACCCTCAAAGGTTCTACTGTTACAGGAATAGATCTGTCTTTGTAGGTAGCTAGCAAAGCATTATCAGGAAGGTGACCAGTCTACAATATACTTAGAAAATTATACTGATAATTTGTATTTAGATTTTTTTTGGCTGGGAAGAGTATTATTTTACAATCCTGTAGAGCTTTTTCTGCTTTTATGCATTCAGTCATGTTTTATTACATAGAACTGAGAATTGAAGCAGTAAATGTAGGTCATCTGAACCTTGTGAGAAGTGTGCCTTGGGCAGCTATGAACGTTGTCTTTCCCATACAGTCACTGGCTGATGATCACTGTTTTTTTAAACAATAACGTAGGTGAACTGCAAGTTACTTCTGAAGTAAGCATTGTACCTGTATCCACTGCATTTACTATTGTCAGATGCTACAGTAATAAAATTTATTTTAAACTTCTTGAATGTACAGAATTGTGCTATGCTGAGAATGTACTCAGCCTCTGAGAATGTACTTACATCTCATGTTCGCAGACGCAGTGAGGGTTATGGTTAGCTTGCACTAGGCTCTGAAGAATTAGAGAGGTTGAAATAAGTAAAGCTAAAGTAAAATGCCTCACTATTTATGTGGAGGTGCAGTGTCTAGATGAAGAAGCTTTATTATTTCCCTCCAGTACCTGAGTTACAGTTTGGTGCTTCAGCTGAGATGACTCATTGACAATTTCACCTTCCAAAAATTGTGTTGCAGCTGAATAATGTTGTTGAAGTCTGAAATAAGGCTAGAATGCAGAATTTTGGTCGATACACTTTAGTAAATTTTTCGTGTTACCATGTTATCCATATTTATTACTTGATTTTATCAGTGTACTTAACTTTTCCTGTTGATTACTGTTTGTTAGTGAAAGACTCACTCTCTAAAGTTATAACCCTCTGCATATTTTTGTGTATTTCATACAGGATCATATTTAAAGACTTGCATTTCTTTAAATGGACTTACTTTTCAATAGAAAGTATTGGGTTCCTTTTCTCCTTACTCTTATGTAATCAAAATTTTTTGATGCTACACATTTCATGTTTTTGCAGTAACTGATTTTTCCTTTTTTCTGGACTCAGTTTTTTTAGTCTTTAACATCTAGAATCATCATATAGCAATTAATTACATAGTTTGAGGTCTTGTTTGATAAAACTAGGGAAGAGATTGAGGTAGTGATAAAAAGCATCCTTTAAATCTGTTAAGCAAATAGAAAAGAAATTGGAAGTTAGAACATTGTTCAGCTGACTGGTTCTCTAGTATGTTAAGAATTTAATGGATTTCCCAAAACATCTATAAGACAAATCGTGTTAAATATTTTGATCTTTTACACCCCAGTCCCCCAAACTACTGAACAATTAATTCAGATCTAGTCAAGTTTATTTATTTAGTTGTTTTTCTTCAGTGACAATTGCCCCTATACTTACCAAGTAGAGTGAGAAATTTGGTATTCCAGAGACTACTGAAAATGTGACTTGTGATTTAGAATCCATTACTCTTTCCTATCCTTTTTTTGATGTGAAATATAAAATACATTCAAATGATGCCAAGGTTTGCAAGAAGTGTGTAGAATTCGGAGTGCAGGAAGTGGCTATTTTTATTCATGGAGTGATTGTGGGACTGTGTCCTGGTGGCATCATGAATTTGCCTCTCAGCAGATACATGGTGAGTTAATAAATAGGTTGTTGGTTGAAGTGTCTGCGTCAGTAAAATTTTGTTAAGAGTAGAGTATTTTTTTCCTTCATTTTTTCTCACTGTGTTTACAAGTTGTTTGCTGGGTTGTTTTTTTTGTCCTGACCTTTTTCCAAATATTAGATGTGGGTAGCCAACTAGAAGGGAATCTAGGCAGTCACTGGTTCTGTCCCTTTCATTTGGGAATCAGGATGCACTCTCTGCTTCAGCTGTTGTGTGTCTGGGCTCTATTCCTCTCTGAGTATATAGATAGGCTTTGTGTTGCCATAGCTTCTGCTTTTGAAATAGGTAGGCTGGAAGTTGTATCTAGGGAAGAGTAAAAATGGAAATTTTTTTATGCCCACAAATGCAGCTGGATGGTTGGTTGTTTCTTGGTTTGGGTTCTTTGGTTTTGTGGTTTTTTTGGTTTGGCTTGGGGGTTTTTTTTGTTTGCTTTTTGTTGTTGCTTTGGGGTTTTTAATTTTTTTTTAATTTTTATTCTTTTTCTTTTATTTTGTTTTGTGGTTTTGGAGTGTTTAATATATTTAGTTTGGTTGGGAAGTGGTGTGTTCACTCCCCTCCCCACTCTCCTTCCCTCAATGCCTATAACAGAAGAGGGTGATTTTCTTCAGGTTCTGGGTCTAAGCTTTTAGTTTACTTGAAAGGTACCATTTTCAAATGCTGTGAGTTGAAGGAAAAAGATTAAGAGCAATGCCTTGAGAATTTTTTTAATTTTAAAGAGTACTTCAAAGAATAATGCTGAACTCTCTAATTTTAAAGGCTAATTTCAGTATTAAATGTAATTTGAACAGCTTTAAGTAATGCATATTATATTTAGACCTGCATGTTTTCAGATACAGACAACAGCATGGTTCTGGGACCTGATTGTAGGACCTTGTTTTTTAAAGTCTCTGGGTGATGGTGACTCCGTGACAGAATACAAGCTCTGCAGTCATTGGGAGTTATGCCTGGCCAGTGCCAGGCATTGCCTGATGTACATAATGTAAGTTTAAATATTCACACTGAATAGCTCAGTATCTTCATAATATCCATGGGAACATGCTGCATTCAGGGGAGATGGTTATTGCTGAACAAAACATACATGGTCACTCTGTTTCTGGACGTTGTCCGTATTCACACTGAACACAGTTACTTCACTTTTCTCATTTTGCTTATGGAGAAGCAAACACTAAAATGTTGGGGGTTTTTTTTCCAAACTGTAGTTTTAAAAGAACAGAGCAGGATCTAGTGAGGTAAAAATTCATGTTGCCAGGTCAGTGAGATATCGTTTTGGATTCCTTACCTAAGTTAATTGTCTAATGAATTAAATAATCTGTAATTTGGCTATGCCAGAGATTTTGTTTTAGAGATATTTTCAGAAATAATTCCTTGATAGAATCTGAATACCACAGATAGCCTTTGAGATGAGGAATACTTAATTTCCGTTTTCACCTTGTAAATACTGTGGAATTGTTATAGGTTGGATTTGCATGTCTATGGTTTTTTAGATACTCTTTACAAATTGCCCAGGAAAGTAACATTAGCAATTGATTTTGCATTCACATTTTGGATGAAATATAGTGGTTTAATATAGTTTTATTCTTTAGTATCATAGAAACTCCACAGATCAACAGCAAGAAATTCCTTTATTTAGAACAGTAATTCCTCACATTTCTTCTACTCACTAAAGAGTTCCTTTTTGTAATTTACTGTAAGAATATTGCTGATTTGTTTTTCTTGCATCAACTGTGTGTAAAATCACAATAGCACCAGTGTTTGTTTTGTATGATAGGTCTGATACATAATAAAATTGAAGTGTATTTCAGTTCAGTTCAGATTATGTATTAAAATGCTGCATATAATGAATATAAGGAACAGATAAAATTTTATTGAATAGGATAACTCCATAGATTATTATATTTTGAAGGAAAGATATCTGATATTACAGAGCAAAACAACTGTTTCACTTAAGTTACTTCAGCAAATAATTGGTAAAGTTTGTTTTTTTCTTCAATTGCTTTTTATGAATGAAAGAACTCAGTGAGAACATCATCAAACAGACTGAGACTTGGTATCCTGAGTTCTGTTCACTTTTCATCTGATTTGACTTGTTATTCTGAGTGAGATAACTCGCTTAACTCACCACCTGTTCACCAGTCCTTGAAGAGGAGAACAAAACTGAGCTGTTTAGTTTGTCTGTATACACCTGAGGTATTGCTCACTAACCCTTTAGAAAGTATGTGCTAAGGAATGCACAGGATTCTCATTCTAATACAATTTCTAAAATAACTCCCTGGCAGTAGTAGGTTGGATAGAGCAGCTTATTGTTTGAAGGCAATTTGATAGAAATTTTCTTGGAAATACAATACTCTGGTGATGTTCGGTTTTAAAGTAGGAACCTTTCTGCTTTGTTGGCAATTTAATAATGAAATTATGTGGATATTTAAAATGATCAGAGGACATGGGTTTGGAAACTAGTTCAGCATTGACAGCACTTGTTTCTCAGTTTGTTCCTGTGGAGCACCAGGTTATTCTTAGAGGAAGGCAGAGAGGAAAAAAGCCACGGATTAAACTTCTATAACTACTCATGAAGCAAACTAATAATGGGATTTCCGAATTATTGGAATTAGGGTTCTTTGTCTGCTACTGATATTCTCTTTGAATGTTACATAAAGCTGATTTGAATAATTGAATACTTTTTAAGCTTAGAGCATGCTGGGAAATGAAAATATAGTTAAATACCTTCTTGTTTCCATCATAGGTTTTTAAACAGTGTTAACCCTGGAAATAAGCAGGTTACAGATATGACATTTTAAGGAATATTTTTAAATGTTTTTCCAGTTTTGTGATACCTTTTTAATAGATGCTGATGATGTGAACATTGATGATAATTATGAATAATACAATTATGCGTTATCACTGAAACATTAGGGAGAGAAATGCTTTCTTACTACACGAAATAAACTATTCCCACTGAAACACTACCTCAATTAATTTATGGTTTTCTCTGTGCCTCTTGGGAATCCTGAGCATGGTTCTTAGTCAAGGCTTGAATAAGGTATAATTTCTATTTATATGCTATATTCATCATAACTGTAAACACTTTTATTTCTATGAACATCAGAATACAGTGGATAGAGTTTAGAGATGGTGAAATATTGTGTAACTTCTTATCTGTTTCTTTCAAACTCTGGTACACTATGCAGTATAGTATAATTCAAGGAAGTTCAGTGTGCTTTAGAAATGGGTGTTAAGTCTGATCTTTGATTCTGCTCAATGCTGTAGCCTAATTCTGTTCCCACCACTTTGCTTCTTCCAGGCCATGACAGACTGCTCCCATGATGGCAGAGATTTATGTGAAAGATTTTGTTGACCACTGCACGATTCTTAAATGCTAAAAGCAGAAGGCACTAGCTGGTAGCTCAGCGTGGAGCAAACATTTTATTTTAAACTTCAAAAACAACTATGTCAAAGAAAAGTCGTGCCAAGGGAGAGAAGTCCGACATGGAGACTGAAGCCCTGCAAGCTGCTAATGAGGAGCTGCGAACTAAACTAACCAACATCCAGATAGAATTTCAGCAAGAAAAAACCAAGGTACTTGTCTGTCTCTATTTTGTGATCATTCTTTTACCAGTAGCACTGTTAGAAACCGTCGGAGATTGATACTAAAATGTGTTAGTCGTAAAAGAAAAACATGACAGAGAAGTGAAATCAAAAGAACAACTGATAAACCAAAATTGGTGCCAACCCTTTTAAATAGTGTGTGAAAGAAGGTAAATATCCCTAAACATCCAGTCACTGAAATTTGCAATCACAGCAATATAAATGGCATTAGCTTGCTGATAAGGGAATTTTGTATTTGATCTTACTGAAAATTGTATGTTGTAAAAAGAACTGTCTTCAAAATCAGACATCAGAACCTTATTCAAAGCATGTCACTTTAAATGCCTATGAAGAGTATCAATTAACTGGAAACTGTCTGTGTAGGAGTCGTGATTTGATTTCTTGAGGTTTATTTCTTGAGGTGTGGCATCGTTCTGAGCTATTCAGTGGTGCATCTGATTGCTAATGAAACAGACCCATCAATATTTGTCTATCTAGCATGTGTTCAACAGGTATTTGGATAATCAAGAGGACACATAGGAGAAACTATTAATTCATCAAATGCATTCTTATTTATAAAGATCAGCATTTACTTTTATATATTTCTGTAGGCAGTTTAAAATATGGACAAACTGGTAAGGTTATTTCTATTCTGTTAGTTTATTAAAATCAGTTAGTGCATTTGACTTTGCACAAGGCAGTTCTGGAGATTAATCCATGTGCAGGTGGATTTTTCTGTGTTTGACTGGGGATACTGTAGTTACAAAAGTCTCAAAGACTTACCAAGTGGAGCAAGCATGCACTGAAAATGTGTTCTCTTTACATAACGTATCTTTTTTCTAGCCTTTTTTCTTTATATTAGTGTAAAATGTGGAACACCTCAATAACAACATTTCTGTACATTCTAGTTTCATTAACATCCTTGTGTGATAGTCAGCTTTGAAAGGCCTTATGTTTTACATTTTAATTTACAAAGTAAACCAAAAAACCCACCAACAAATGTAATCTTCAGAACTTACTTATTACAGAGGAAAAATAAACCATAAACCCTTATTTTTTGTTTGAGTGATGCAATAGGTTCAGAATATATCAGCCAACTAAATTTGTGTTACCTTAGAAATTTTTCTTCTTCACAGACTAATGCAAAAAGTCAAATCTCTTACGGGTCAGGGGTATTGATAAATGAACAGATAAGGTCAGGAGCAGATAAGTATGGGGTTTTGCTACTGACTTCCTCATCCGGCTTCTCTTGCTGTTGATATAATGACAACAAATTTTAAAACAAGTGGCACAAACTGCTTGTGCTTTTTAAAACCACACACCATGAAATTTAGTAGTGACTTATACCCTTTATAATTCACTGGCTGATAAGTTGCATTTTTTCACTGTCATTTTTAGTGCCTCAGTGTTTCTGTTTGGAGACTTAAGAGTTGATGGTAGATTACATTTACATTAGTAAATTTTTATTTTTAATTATGTTATTTCCTATCTTGTTCTGTATAACTTCATGTGTAGAAATATGGATATGAATTTTACTGTGATTTAAAAAAAAATTTACATGAACACTAGAAAGAGTTTAGCCCTGATACACTTCCAGTTTTGCTGCTTTACCTGTAATAGCAGCAAGTTTAACTCTTTATTCAACTAAGAATGAGGTGTAAGTACGAGACCACGACAGCTGCAGGAACATTTTCAATAACTAGTCTTCTTACACTGTAGTCAGTCTAGGAAGATTTGCTTCGGTTTGGTTAGTTGTTCACCTTTCTTCAGCCTAAAAATTTACTATTTTCTATTGTATTGAGGTTGTTACTGAAGGCAGATCTGTGTATTGTGCACGTGTGCAGAGAAATGAGTGAGCTCACATATGTAATCTGTCAAAGAGGAAAGAGGAAATTACAGCCACAGTGCTCTAAAATCCTACTAAGTGTACATTGCAGTCTATAGTTAATTCTGCAATGTGTTGGAGTGCATTTCTGTGAGGATGCAGACAGGGGAAGAGATCTTCAACCTCTTTCCCTGATCTTTGCTGTGGTGCTTGCTCTAAATCATTTCGCTAGAATTGAATGTGTAGTTTATTTCTCAGGCTACTCTCGGTCTGTGCAGTGGTTACAGGATGCCTTGAATGACAAGATGAGTAAATCAAAGCCAGAGAGATTTTTCCTATTTAGACTGTAGCTCAAAAATAGTAATAAAACCAAAAGAAATTATTTCTTGGTATCGGAAAAGTAAAAACACTGTACCTAGAGAATTTTAAATAAATTAGGTATCTTTACTGGCATAGAGGTACGAGAGAAGTATTGAAGCTGCTAAACAGACAGCTCTGTGACCCGAGGGACATTAACTGTATTAGGAAAGGTAACAAACTCTTATGGGGCCAATTTGTTCAATTTAATTTTCCTAAACTATTTTTTCCCTCACGTATATGCCTATATTAATGATTTATCTGAGAAGGAACCTTCTAATTGATGAGAGACATCACAAATGGAAATTAGCCTTAACGTACTTTTGCCTGCAAAATACTGTTTTCTCTGAAATAAAATTTTACCCAAGAGACGTTCAAAACTTTGTACATATTTTCCTAGTTCATCTTGTTTCGTTGGTTGTTGATCCATGTAAAGAAATTTCTTCTGTAAAGTTTTTCTACTGCATGTTTATGCAATACTTGATACAAAACTGATTTGTTTGCAGGTCTTTGGATGTGCATCATTGTGGATCTTGCTGGTGGTGTTTTGGCCATCAGACACATGAGTAGCTGGGTTCATGTGTGTTGCCTAAGGGGTGAAGCAAAAGTTGTGGCCCTGCCTTGGTTCCCATGCACTGTCTCTTGTTCTGGGAGCACCTGTTTGATAGCTTTGGGGAGCCTGTTGGTTATAGGATGTCCTCTGGGACTCTAGGTTTGCTGCCATCTATGGAGAGCCTGGAGAAGGAAATGCATGAACTGAACAGGGGCTTGCATACTACCCTTGCTCTGCCAGTGAAAAAGCTTTGGTGGAAGACATCCAGCCTTTGGGTAATGAGTAACGACAGGAGTTGACCAATGCACAGAAATTATACTTGTTTTAATGTGAGTGTAGACAGGACTCACTCTGACTGAACCTTGAAGTCCAGTACTATGAGCATGAGGAGCTGCTGTGAATGAGCATGGTCTTGGCAGTCAGCTGACTGGTTTTATAAATGCTTGTGCTAAGATACATGAATATTTAGGAACAAGTATTCCAAAGTACCTATTCCCACTGAGATAGTTATGAAAAATTAGAAGGTAGTCTTCTGATATTTAGAGTAATACTTTGTTCTTGATAGCAAGGTGTTATAGTGCTGGCTGTCGCTCCGTCTTCACCAAGATCAGTTATTGCTTTTAAATATCCATATTCTATTTGTGACTGTACATTTGTAGGCTTGAGATCACAACATCTAGGAGTTAAGAGAAACGAGTTTCATCTCAGTTGCCATTATATCACCTCATGGCTGGGAAAGGGAATGATCGAGCAGCTTGGTGAAACTTCATGTGTTTTAGTTTATGGCCATTGCTCCTTATTCTGTCATTGGGTACCACCAGGAAGAGCCTGGCACCATCCTCTTGACACACTTTGAAGTATTTATATGTATTGATGAGGGCTCCTGTCAGTCTTGTGTTCTCTAGACTAAACAGGCCCAGCTCCTGCAGTCTCTCCTCGTAAGAGAGATGTTCCAGACCCCTCCTCTTTTTGTGGCCCTCCACTGAACCCCCTCCAGCAGCTCCTTGTCTTTCTCAACTATGGAGCCCAGGATTGAACACAATTCTCCAGATGCACCTCACCAGGGCCAAGGTTATTGATAAACAAGTTGAGTAAGACTGGACCTAGTATTGATCCCTGGTGCTCCCCAGCCTCTAGCTGGGTTCTGATCTGCTGATCATGATGCTCTGAGCTCTGCCATTCAGCATGTTCTTGATCTACCTTGATCCACTGTCTATTCATCTCAGCCACATTTCCTGAGCTTGCCTACAAGGGTGTTATGGAAGACAGGGTCAAAAGCCTTGCTGAAGTCAAGGTAGACAACATTCACTGCTACCCTCTCACTGACCCATCCAGCCATGCCATTGTAGAAGATTATCAGAGTTGTCAAGCATGATTTCCCTTTGGTGAATCCATGCTGACTATTCCTGATTACCTTCTCTTCCCTTACATTCAAGTTTGAAGTTCCTGGCAAAAAGCAGTGTGTGGAGTATCCTGTGATTGACTGTTGTGCCGCAAATTAAAACCCCCTGCAGTTAAATCCAAGAGAAAAAAATGTCGTAGTCCTGAGTAAGTTCTTATAATAACATTTTCATTGGGGCGGTAGTTTGGTAGCACTTGGAAACACATATGATTTAATAGGTTATTGCCTTTTAGAAATGTATAGTTTTAAAATTATTCCATTGACTCTGGTCATAAAGCTGAACAATTATTTTTCTGTCTACAGTGTGCAAAACTTGTCGTAGAAAACAACACCAGATGCAAATATCCAAGGAAAGTATATTGTTTTAAAGAAAATCCTGCTTTCAGGCACTATTTAGACATAAGGAAGAGGCAATGACTCTTAGCATTATTTTTTGAAGAAGTAACTTCTGCTATAACAACATTGTATCAATGTGCACCAATTATTAACGTTTTAATTTAGAAAGGTAGAAAATAACTGGTTTATTGGTGCCTTGATATCCTGCCTGACTTTGTTTACCCATTGTCTTAGAATAGCTTTCTTCATATTAAAAAAAAATATAGAAAGAGTTGTGGAAATTGAAGAAGAGGAATTGCTTTATAATTTTGGTTCATTTTGAAAGTGTGACTCAGGCATATGGGAAAATGCCACACTACTATTTTCATTCAGTCAGTTGCTCTGGAAGCCAGACGTGCACAGAGCTGCACAATGCGCAGGAGAGAGACTGAGGGGTGCAGGAAGGACAGCTTGTGGCTTTCAGGGAAGATCTAACAGACAGATCTAACTTTCCATCCTCTCTGACAAAAAGCAGAAGTAGGAAAAGACTTTTTAAAAACCTTGATAATTGGGTTGCATCTTTTTTTTTGTGGGTCATGAGGTATGATAAGCATTTAAGATGCTGTGTAAAAATCATGGGGTTTTTGAGAGATTCTAATTCTTCTTGTTTAAATTTTTCTTGCTGAGGTTTTTAGGTAAAATTAGTAGTGATATATGATAGTACTCAGTTACTCTGAGTGGTTAATACCTGTTCTCACAGACAGCAACAATGCACGTCAGTGTTGCCTTGCCTTCTCTTAATTCAGTGAAAGATGAAAAAAATTGAGCAAGTGTGCTAATTTGTGTGACTCAGTGCTCCTCTAAAATGTCAAAATCTATTTCTCATTTATTATAAATGCTTTTAGGAAGTTACGCTCATGAATGTGTTGTATTGAAAACTGCCTTTCAGTTGTATGCTTTATGTACAATATGACTAATTTAAAATTACTGTAGTTCTGGAGGTATAATATCTGTGCTTGTATGTGCTGTTATACAGATTGTTTCCCCAAGTTGTCATTAGTAGGTTTCATTGCTCAGTTTCATTTCAATTCTCTTGGCTCATCAGTAAGGCAATAAGTAAATAATGAGTGTTGTTTCGTTTGCAAATTTATCTATGAACTAGTCTGTTTTCTTCTGATAATAAATAGGTGAGTAAGTGGTTTAGCTTTGTTACAGCATCATGGAATGGTTTTGCTTGGAAGGGACCTTAAAAAATCATTTATTCCAGTCTCCCTGCCATGATCTTTCCTATGGAATTGGGTACCCTAATGCAAGCACTGAAAATCACTGCTATCCACTGTAGGCTTGGGACTAAATGTCATCCCACCGAAAGAAATAACACATGGATATATCCTGCAGATAATTTCCAATAGCCAGATTTACCATCTGGGGAAAAAAACCCAACCTCTATCTCTCTTAATAAAGATTCATTCTCAGAATCATCCTGGAATAGAGTGACAATAGCTGTAAAATCTGCTTGTGACAGTGTCTGATTCATAGCTGTTACCTTTTCCATGGCTGTAATGACAGTGCTCTCCCAGGTGGTGTTTAGTCAACCGTGCCTCTAGGTTACTTTCCGAAAATGTAGATTTTTTTGTTAAAAATTTCCTCCCTCTCCTGCTCTGGTCTCTTTCTTTCTTTCTTTAAATCAAGGATGAGTTTGAGTTGGTTAATTCTCGAAGCTACTGTTCAAAATAAGAAGATTGTAACATCTTCGGCATGGGAAAAGCCTG
Source organism: Oreocharis arfaki (assembly GCA_013398015.1). NCBI lineage: Eukaryota > Metazoa > Chordata > Aves > Passeriformes > Paramythiidae > Oreocharis > Oreocharis arfaki. Next base: position 303,286 of record VZRR01003135.1, read on the forward strand.
CTGTCCCAGCTGTCTGAAGACTTCAGGTCAATTCATGGTGGGGTTAACCTGACTGGACACCTATCTGATGAAGTTGCAATTCTGGCTTAATTTAGTGTAAATTAAATGCATTGTATGACTATGAATCACAGTTTTGTGTAGCACAGATAGAAGCAGATGTGGCAGTAACTAACATTCTGCTGCTTGGTAGCCTTCTTTTACCATGAAGCACTATTTGGTATGTATGTCTTGTCACTCCAGGTTAAAACTCAAGGTTTTGAAACCTCTGCCTCTGATAGAGGTTTTGGCAGTCTCTGTAATGGGGATAGTAGAAAGATGTTACTGAAACTATGAATGATGAAATACATTATAGCCCTTCTGGTATACTGCAATAGACAAGTGAGCCTTTCTCTTTTTTCCCCCTTTATTCTAAATTAACATCTAATCCCACATGGAAAAAGTATTGCTTTCCGTGCAGCCTGCTGAGCATCATTTTATAATGAGGTTTCATCACAGTGGATATTATTATAATAGGCTGTAACATTTTTCCACTACTCCCTCTCCAACCCTTAGAGTCACTGGCCTATATTTTCTAGAATGGCTAGGGACATGAATAGTCTCAGTTTTGGGGTGAGATCTGAGGTCCATTGAGTAGACTTGACTTTTTAAAAAGGCCTGTTCTTTTGGCTTATCTGATAAGGACTTCCCCATTAAAATAGTGAAGAAATTAAGAAATCTAAAATAAAAGTATTCCCAACATAAACAGAAAGTCTTTTCCCTGTTTGATTGGTTTTCCATCTGCTTGTAGAGCACAGTAGAGGGGTTATGGGTGAGAGTAGCCTGATGTGGTTGGTACAGGAAATGAGGAGATAACTGGATTGTATGTTCCTCAGTTTTATTTTGTTCCGTTGAACTGTGAGAACTCATTGCCAGTTGCACACCCCTATAGCAGATTCCTTAACATGCACATGGCCTTTTTTTCCAGCCCTGGTTCTCTGCTTGGAGAGAGGTGTGCAGTCTTTGCTTTTGAATGTTCAGCATTGGTTTTAAATACCAGTTTAGAAGCAGCTTCCTTGGTGACTTAAAGTGGAGTGGTGCTTATTAATCAATATTTTACATTTTTTTCCAGGTGGGTAAACTAAGAGAAAAAATCCAAGAGGTGAAGCAAGAAAGGGAGCAGGAGCAGCATAAGCACACTGCCTATGTTTCTGAGCTGAAAGCCAAGCTCCACGAGGAGAAAATGAAGGAACTTCAGAGTGTCAGAGAGCTACTGATCCGGCAGCATGAGCAGGAGGTGGCAAGAATGGTGAAAATCAAAGATGGTGAAATTCAGCGTTTGCAGTCAACAGTGAACGTCCTGCGGGACGGGGCGGCTGACAAAGTGAAGACGGCGCTGCTGAGTGAGGCAAAGGAGGAGGCTCGCAAGGCGTTCGACGGGGAACGAATGAAGCTGCAACAAGAGATCTTGGAGCTGAAATCTGGCAAAAAGCAGCTTGAAGAAGCTCTGAACAACATTATGCAGGCAGATAAAATGAAGGCTGCGGACCTGCGCACGGCTTATCAGTCCCACCAGGATGAGATCAATAGAATAAAGCGGGAATGTGAGAGGGAGATCCGCAGGCTGGTAAGTTCATTAAGTAATGCTGCTTGTTTCACTTTATAGCAGGTATTGGTACATTGCTGTATGTGTCCATAAATACCAAAGCAGCAGTGCCATCTTCCATCAGTGCTGGTTGCTACAATGGGCCACTGTTTCCACTACTTTCTCCTCCTTACAGCAAAGAGGAACCTTAGACTCCATGGCCTATCCTACATGGCCTATCCACAAAGCCTTATGTCCCACCATCAAAAATACAAGTCAACCAAGGCTTTCCAGGATGAATTTTCTCAACAGATCAAAGAAATAGACTTTCCCCTTCCTAGTTGTACGGCTATACCCCTGATGACCAAAGCAAGTCAGGGATTGTTCGTTGTATAATGCAAGAATGCCTTTGTGAGATGGCAACATTAAATTATCATAGAGTTTTTATATTTAAATTGGAGGAACCAGTTATGCTGTAACAAGACAGTATCTTGCTTCTTCTGCATCTTTATCCAGGTCATTCAATTTTAAGCACTGTTGCCCTTTCAGAATTTCTGTGTTTTTTCTATAGAAGCAGAAAAGTTAGGGCCTAGGACAGCAGGCTTTTTTCACGCTTCATAAACCCTAGGACTTCAGCACAGATGGCAGATTATGCTGTTTGTATAAGATCAAAAACCAGGCGATATTTCCTGACAGTGGGTGCCCCAAATTATTCAGCTTTATAAAATGTAAAGAATCTAAGATGGGCTGTACACAGAAATACATTTAGAGAGGTCTTCATCGAGTGACACTTCCGTTTGGTAACATGATATTTTCTTTATATATGTATATATCTAATTGTTTATCTGCACAAACTAGCAGTACAACAGCTATGCAAATAAAATCTAAAATTACAATAAGCGTAGTATTTATGTTACGTCAAAAAGTACAGACTTTGAATAGAATGAATCAGTTTCCGTAGGAAAAAATCTTGTCGATTTAAATTTGCACAGAAATTACCTCTTGCTTCCTGTATTCCTTAGGAGAAATTATGGTGAGGGCAAGCTACAAACTGTAACATCTGTCTGAAGCTGGTGATTTTCTGTCTGAGACAATGAAAGGTTTTAATGCAGTTAATATTTATGCTTTAAATTAATTGGATGTTGATAGAGTCTCAGGGGTATAATTTTGCTCATTAATTAAGACCACTGCAAAGACTGACGATGTGGGGTTTCTGCAAACATAGTTTCTTTCGTATTTTGTTCTGTATTAGACCTGTAAAATTCTAAAATCATGGCTATGAAGCACAGGTCATTATAAAAAGTGTTAAAGAGGAGAGAAGGTTGGTATATTCTGGCATGTGTTTTTCTGGAGGACATTTTCTAAATGAATTTAACCTCCTCCAAGAAGAGTTTCAAAAGAAAACACTTAACTCTTCACTTTCAAGGGTAGAGGTTTTCAGCCTACCATGGTGCAAAGGTAATGAAGAAAGGCACTCTGTTTTCTGTCTGGCACAAAAAAACCCCCCCGTACAGTCATTCAGAATTTTAATTGTAGCCTTGCTGGGCGTCTGTTACTTAGTACGTCTAAAAAGGTTAGTGTATTGGGAGAGTGTGTAGATAACTCTTGTTTCCTTTTCCCCGGACCAGAGGAAGCTTCTGCTGGTCTCTTGGCCTTTCTCAGGAAATGTATCTTCCTCCAAGAGCCCAGTGCTGCCTCCTTCTAGTGTTTTCATTCCTTTTGTATACTGAATTTCAATTTTTCCTTAAATTCAATCATTTGTGGGGTTTTTTAAGAGAAGAGCTTCTTCTAGGAATTCTTAGGAACTTAGGCAGCTGTTACTGCACAGGGCATTTTTTAAAACTGGGACGAGGCAAAAAATACTGCAGGGTTCCTAGATGCCTCTCTTTTCCTTTGAGAGAGCAAGTGGGATTATGAAATCTGATCATTGGGATATTTCCCTCTCTCCTCTCCCCTTCATTTAATTAGTTCAAGGGATGTTTGCCTTCAATTTCAGATTAACCCCTTCAGCTCTGGATTTGGGGTACTTGGTTGGTTTCTACCCTTGTGGGATGAAATGATAAGGATATGAAAGGCAGTGTTACTAATATTAGCACAGTTCTGTAACTGAGTTTCAATTAATGTGCTCTTTTTTGTATGTGTGCAGTGTTTTATGGCACTATTAAGAAACCAGCATCTTTGGGATTAATGACCTAAATGGGCTGGCCATACTGTAATTCAAATTCAGATAGAGTAATTCAGGATGCAGTCTGATTGTCTTGTCAGACTTGGCTGATTTATTCCATATTTCACATTACAAATTACTTTTGTGAATGTATTTCTTATAGATATTGCAGCTAGAAAAAAAATCTGTATTTTTGCCATTAACTTTAATACCCATGGCTAATCTGACTAAAATCTTAGAACTCTTGGCTGTTATAAAAAGACAAGGTATGAGAAAGGAAACCAGCAAAATCCATTGTCTGTGCATATATGGATACAATTACATTGACCCTATAAACAGCCATGGTTGTATTGTACAAATGACAGTATTTTAGAAATATGGTTAATCAATTTGGGGATTGTTTACATAGTTTTGAATTGAGCCATGAAAAATACCCAACAAACCTCAACAGAAACAAGACTGAATCGGTAAGGTCCTAGTGCTTAATAAGAGAAAGTAAGGTATCTGGCAAAAAATACAACACACTTTTTCTATGTGCAGTATGAAGTGATATTGGAATTTTTCAGTTCCTGTAATTAAAAAAGTAACAGTGATATAAATGTTTTCATTTGTTTAAGGAATGCTAATTGCTGTGGATTCTATTCTCCACTCTCCAAGAAAACACATCCTTGTATATATATACAATGTGCTGGCAGCTATGAAACCACAAGTAAAAATAGCTAGTAACAAACTGGAGGGACAAATGAAACAGATGTCTTGAAAGTAAAGAGACACCTTGGAGAATAAGATAAGAAAGCAAGAAGAGCTCTTACTTATTTTTTTCAGCCTCTATTTTCTGAGTAGTTGAGTCTGAACAGTTGTATTGTTCTGTAGAATGCAAACTGTACGAAAGTACACAAAATAGCAATTTCAGCCAGTTTTTTTTAGGCCTCGATTAAGCATGCCATTTAACTGACTTACTCTGTTTTAAAATCAGGTTTAAAGTTAGTTTTCAGAGTTAAGTTGCTCTCTTTTGCCTGACAATCCTGAAATAGGCTGTTCACCTTGTGGGTGATCTGTGGAAGCAGACCAGCCTTACTCTGTTATCAGCACAGGTGGGAAGGAAGGCCTGGCTATTGACTGTAGCATATTTCTTAGAGGTTGCATTCATTCTGGGACCACCTTGATACTGTTTTTAAGCGGGCCCTTACATTGAAAGGCACATTTCTCTAGGTACTGTTTTTGCAGTGGTAAGATTAATGGACACTTTACAGTGCTTGCCTTGGAAAATATATGCAAAAGCCCAATCATTAAAAGGATATTGAATTATCACACACTGGCCTACTAATTTTTAGTATTGGTGAAGTAAGAAAAAACCTGAATGTTAATTTTGTGAAAACTTAATATAATATTTGAACACGTAATATAATATTTGAACTTTGTAACAAACAAATGACACTCACACCCTGCATTTTGCAGTTTATGTTTTAGGAAATATTGTTTCTTTTATTGGAAATGTCTTTAACACCAAGCCTTTTACATATTTTAGAGCTAAATACCATTCTACCCTATTAAAATCTTCACACATATGGTCTTCCGAAATATTCTTAAACAGCATGGATTGAAATTAATTGAAAGACTTCACTTTAATATAAAATAGACCAAATTTTCTTAGCCACAAAATCATTATAAAAGATTCCACTGATTGTATTAGATGCACAATAAGGTTCCTTCATCTGGGGTTCAAGTACACCAGATGAATTAAATTTGCATATTTCAATTGTATTTTCAAGTAGCCTTGTAAAAATTGTCTAAAGAGCAATGTGACAGTACTGCAGATTCATACTTGCAAGGCAAAAAATTCTTATGCTGCTGAGAGAATCAATGGAAAAGAAATTGTTTTCGAGGAGTGATTTTCAGAAGTTCCCAATCAGCCATGATTTATGGAGACAGATGCACTATTTAAGTGTCCTTAATCTCCTTAGTCCAAGTTATCTTGCTGCATAAATAAAAAACTCCTTCCAGTGTGGACTGCTTCTTCTGTCTGGTGTTTGCCAAATAAATATAATGCAGGACATGAAAATATAATTTGAACCAATAGATTAAGCAGTTTTTAAGGGTAGAAATCCAGGCAGTTTCACTGAAATTTCTGTTCAAGAGAAGAAGCCTCTTATGGAATAAGCTTATGTACCATTTAAATTGACTTTTTAAAATACTATTATTTCATTTTTGTGTCTGTGTGTAACACAGCATCTCCTGATTTAAGCGAAGTATTCTTACAAATGTCTTTTCAGAGTTAAGAATTACATTGTTCTAGTTCAGGACAACCCAAAATTTCAGCTAACATCCTTCACAAATTCATATTTTCTAACCTTGCATAGCTCTTAATATGCTTCTCTGTCTATAAGTCCTTAGTGTGGATTATACTAATAAGGTGTCTATAGTTTTTAGTATTACTTAACATTAGGAGTATAATACAATCATGGAAAAACTTTGAGGGTCCTCTCGAGGTCAGCTGGTCCAGTGTCCCGCTTGAAGCAGCGCTGCTTTGAAGGTTGGATCAGTTTGCTCTGGGCCTCCGCCAGTCCAGTTTGAAAATCTCCCAAGATCTTCAACAGTGACAGCCTGCCCAAAGCCTTGTCACTGTGAAATTTCTTTCTTTTGATTGTCCTTTTGCTCTGTATCTTGGAGAAACATGTGCTTTGTTCATCGCTGTATTCCCCTTTGGGTGGCTGAATGGCTATCTGCTCTTGTAACACATCCTGCCTGCTTCCTCCAGCTGGCTCAGCAAGCCTGGCACCTTCACCATTCCTTGAATGCTGGATGCTGAACCCCATAGTGGTCTTACTGGCCTTCCTCCAGTTATATGGCACTTAGGCCAATTTCTTAATACCTTCTTTTTTGTGCTGGGGAGCCCAGATGTGTCTGTGGTGCTCCTCATGTAGTTTCACATATGCTTAATAAAAGGCTAAATCTTTTTTGGTACACCCCTCCTGGTTTGGCCCAGTATCAAGTTAACTTCAGTCATTGCAAGCTCTCACCGCTGACCCATATCCAACTTGCCCTATAGGACACAATAATCTTTCCTTTTGTCTTTCTATTTTTCCTCTTTTCTTTCTTCCCATTACAAAACTGCGAACTTCAGTTGGCATCCAACTGTTGCGGGCACTTGAGCTCTCTCAGGGGCAGGATATTGTATCTTTCTTAGGCAAACTTTATGAGCATTTCTTAGCTCGTTTCTCCTACATGTCAAAAAGTTCCTCTGAGTGGTGTTCCTATCCTCTAGTGTGGTAACAGCTCCCCCCAGTTTGATATCATCCGCAAATTTGGGGAACAGTGTGTTCTGTTTCTTCATACGGGCAATTGACGAAGCTGTTAAAATGTGTTACTCCCTTCAGTTTTCAAGGGACAAAATTCAGGTGAACAAATAAAATACTTGTCCATTCTAAGAGATTCAGCAACTATTTTTCAGTAAAACATGAAAAATAGTAGAAGCAAAAGTTTAACGCTCCACCGAACCCCAAATTACCTGTTGATGGGAACAGTTTTCTGATAACATTCATGTTCTCCTGCATTCCCATTACCAGGATTTTGCCATTTTAAGGCAGTGGAATTCGTATCTTTATATTACTTTCATCACTAGGGGAGATGCAGAGACATTTGTGTCTGGAAATTCTGGAGCAGAGGCACAGCTGGCTGCTGGCAGGGGCACTGCCTGATCCTCTGCTGGCTTGAGGAGAAGGGTGGAGCCTGGCTTTTCTCACGTCACTAGTGCAGTGGCATGTGTGCATGAGTTTTGATTCCTAAACAAAGTCTTGAGTTTTGAGATTGGAAAGCTGAGCTTTGAATCATCCAAGGCAGTCATGCATGGTTGGGTAGAGCTGTAGTGTGCTTCTTCTCGGCTGCTTAACCCTGCAAGTATTTCACACACAGCTGCTGATATCAAATTGTAGTTTGTTCCCTGGATTTTGCCATCTGTTTTAGACGCATGTTTCAGCTGCATTCCAAGGCTGAGCTAATCTGTAGCAAAGACCCACCATGTCCAGCTTTGTAGGACTGCAAATAATACTTGGCTTTCCTTCCTCTGCAGATTTATGTTCTCTTAGGAACTAACAGCGCAGCAATCCAGCCAGACCTTGTTTTTCCCTGAATCAAGCAGATGTAATGAAACCTTTTTTATAGTGCAGGCTCAGCATTTTGTGCTTGTTCTTAGTATTTCCTAAGAAGTTAGGGAGGTCACAAATTTGGCTTCTATATCTCCTTACAAAATATGAAGCAGTATTAAAAACCCAAAAAAGTTACATATGGTGTAGCACCCAGATGAAACATCTCCTAAAGTTTGTATTACTTAGTTTTGCTGCATTTTTATCTTTTTGACTGCTTGTTCATTACAGCTCTGCCAGTGAACACTTGGGATAGGTAATAGGAAAAATGCAGTAGTAGAGGTTGTAGTTTGCTTTTGAGAAAGATGTGAGAAACGTCCTATCAGTAAATTCTGGAATTTTCTGCCCATGGGGTGTTTCTTGTATATTTTATCAAAACGAATGAGATTTACACACTTCAGAAAAATATATAGGAAAAGCTACTGGAGGAAATTATTGACTGTTGGTTTAGAAAAATTGCACGTGGAATTAATAAGTCCTATCTATTTCTGTCTGTGACCCTTATTACTTCAGTGAATGGTTGGCATGTCTTGTCCCTTTTCCCGCTAGGTTTCCTGAATAAGCAGCAAACATTTATTTAAATAGCTGACCATGACTGTTGTAGAGAATACTATGCACAACTCTGGAATATTTTAATTCTTTTCTACATATGGGCTTTCAGCTTGAGATATTGTTGTTAGGTCTTAGTGTCCATTTATAAATGTAAAAAATGTTAATTCCATTTGGTTCGATCTCTACCTGTTTTTTTTGAGTAGCATCTTCTTTTTGTTATTCATAGTAACTAGCAATCCTTCTGTCATGATAGCCCTATTTTCAGTGTCAGGCACTTAGTATAAAGGTTAATTAAATTTCTTCTGGAGAAGAGCACTGTAGAATTTCCTTCTGCAGTTGGCTAGGAGATAACTTTGACAAGGGTGGGTAAAGAGGACAGTCTTACAATTGGCAATGCAGCAGCTGGCTTTTTCCACTTTGGAAACTGAATATATCATTGCCTTGATAAATGTGGCTTTTAATTCCCTGGGAATTTCTCTTTCAACTTCATGAGAGGCTAAAGTTCCCCCAAAGGTCTCTGACTTTCTTTCACTGTAGCTATTGAAGTGTGGCGTAATTGGCAGGGGATGCTTTTTCCAATGACTGGCTTGGTTCTCTTTCATGTTTGATAAACATTATTAAAAGACTCATTTCTGCTAGTTTCTCTTAGCTGCAAGGGGGCAGTTAGATAGCTGTTTTTAGGTACCTGGGTAATTTTGACGCAGGCTATAAATGCTAGCTCTTCATTGGCATAATGCAGGTTGTGTTTCTGTTCAACATCTAACATTTGACAGCACAAAACCCCTGAAGAAATGATGTTTTAAAAGCTCTAATTTTAACCAAGAGCTCCAGAGTTACTTACACTACTCAAGGTGATTTCTAAGCAATTTGCCTCTGCAGCTGCTTGTGAATGATCTTATTTTCTTTAAATTGTCTTTCACAGGGTATTTCCGCTACTTTTCTTCTCAAGGCATATAACTGAAAATACTTTCTAGCCTCATGTTGCTCCACTGCCTTCCTACCACAGACTTTTTGTACTGACTTGTACCACCCTTAAATGCATAAAGAAAAATAATCAGTTCTAAAGTACTTTGAAATCCATGCAAAACAGAATGTAAAAGTGTTCATGTGACTCTGTTTTACTTTGTAGCTGCAAAAAGTGGGTAAATTTGTTTTAAACTAAGAACAAGTTTGAACCGTAAGCAGTCAGTTGGAAGGAATTTCTGGGATTATATATTTGGTTTAAGCAATACATGTGAGCCCAGTGCATGATTGGGATGTCATTGTGCTAAATATGTTGGAAGAAAAGATGGTATCTATCCTTTGCATCTCAGTGAGAGGTCTCAAACGAGTTGCAGAACAGGCAGTAATCAGTGAAGGCAGTGGTGGGAGTTAGTGAACGCAGGTTCCAGTTGCCAGTTCTTGGTTCTGCAAGTACAATGCCACGGTAGAAAACATGAAAATGCTTCTTAATCTGATCTGCTGAAGGGCTGCTGTGCCTGAAAGCTTTCCTATCAACTTGTCACTTAGTCTAATAAAAAATACTACTTCTCTTTAAGACCATGTAGATTCTTAGACAGTCTTGGCTATGACAGCATTGCTTCCACAATATGTGCTTGATTAAAATAGCAAGCAACAGGGAACCTGGATTAATCTGTTTTGATTTTCATTTGCCTAATGGAAGATATGCTTCTCCCCACTAAAATAGAGACCATATTACATGTGTCTTATATACAAATCTAATTTATACCTAATTATATTAAGTTGTTTTCCTTTATGCTGCCAACTTTTTTTTCCTTCGTGTAACAAGCTGTGGCTCCAATGGTTCTCCGGTGGGACAGGACTGACATGGAGACTTTGTTTGATCTTTTACAATTATTAGAATATCTAATACTAGGTTAAACTAAAGTCTTCTTCTGTGGCAGCTTATACTCAGTTTAAACCTAAACCATCTCTCTCTTTTTCCTAGTAACGTACCTCCTCTTTCATTGCCTCCTGACATACCATCTCTCCCACATGGAACCGAAGGGAGGTTACATTGCTCTAAAATACTACTCTTCCTTTTTTTCCCACTCTGGATGAATTTGTATCCTCTGTTAAGAAAGAAAGCAGGGAAGATGAACAAATTTCTGCTCCGTGCAAGGCTGAAAAAGATAGTAAGTCTTTGGGTCAGATGGCAGTTGATGTAAGAAAATTGAGACCTTAACTAGGTCGATGCAGTTACATTGGATAAGTAAAGGGTGTAACTGTCCCGTTGAAGAGAGCACAATTGTATTGGACCCTATGCTTCTGAAGCAGAATTTGGAGGCATTCTAGCTGCAGTTCTAGTCGTGTTTATCAATTTGTGGTAAGTTAGTTGCTTAGAAATTCTTTGTTCTGGTAGTTCGTGCTTATAAGAAATGGAGCACTATTGCAGTGTTCTCAGTATTCGTGTGTGTGTAAGAGGTTCTCTAGTGCATACCTGTAACTTAAAATAGAAACCCAAGATAAAAAAGGATCTGCAGTCATTGCTATTATATGATATCAGTGTTCCAAAGATTTTTATGTTTGACTGAAACATGGGGCATTTGTTGTTTTCGGAAAGATTCACCACGTGGATTTTTATGATAGGAAAAACAGTAATAGGAAAAGCAGAGGAGAATTATGCCTTCCCTTAACCCCCACCTTAAAGCCATGCTCTTTCATGGCATTTCTTTCTAATTTGTGTGAGCTTGTGTGCTTTGATCAATGGAAGTGTGGGAGGAGGGTGACATGGGCGTGACTGCGCCGGTCACGTCTGTTTCAGAGGATCAGTTCTGCGGCAGTTCATTAAGTAGCAGACGCACTGAGATTCTTGCTCTCCTGTTTTTCTTCCAACTTAAACCCTCTGTCATTGCATTTACCCTTAAGTTGTGAGAAGATGACAAGTATGAAATATGCTGCTAATTGGGTATCTGAAATTAGGGTTGCCTATGTAACCTTGGGTCTTCTTATTGAATGTGTGCCTTGCCTGGGCAAATTCCTGTGTCAGTTCTATGGATGTTCAGTGGGAACACCTGTGTCATTGAAAGCAAAACTGTCCACAGTATTTAGTTACATGACATTTTTTCCTCCCGAGGGCTCCCTGATAGATCAGTGTGCATGACAGATAGCATTCAGTAAATGAGGCAGCTGCTTAATTTTTGTCATTGTTGTTCACTACACAGTCCCTCTGAAACCCTGTACGTTGCAAATTCTTCCATTAACAAAAACTGCATTATTTTCCTGCAAGTCCTTTTTGGCATACTTGGAAGTCTCACAAATGTGAATTGACATACTGGGAAATATTGTTTTTATTTACTGTACAAGGAGTTGGGACACAGCAACTTTTCTAAATCAGGGAAGAAATCTCTGTCAGAACCAATCTTCATCAGTTTCAGTTAGAACTTCAGAGTAGTCTAGACCAACTTATGAATTTCAAATCTGACCTTTTTTTCTTTGATCATAGTTCAGCCAGGCCATCTCCTGCCAGTCAGGTTCTGTACACAAACTAATTTCACGTGCTTTGTAGATTGTGAAAGGATTAAGGCGAGAATCCTGAAAAAGCAAATTGCATCCGATCATGTAATCTCATTGTGTTAATCCTGTAAATCACTTTGATTGAACTATAAATTCCTTCTGCAATTCTTGTGGACTATAATAAACAGCAAATGTGTGATTTAACAAGTTCATTATTTTATTTTATTTTTTCAAGTAGGATTATAATACTCTTACTTCCAGAATTCCATGCATTTATTTTGGCCAAGAAAACAGTTTTTTAAACTGAAGGAGATACAGCATTGTTCCAATAAGTATATTGTTAATGGTTAACATTCTTGTTAAGAAATCTGTTTCTATGGTAACTGCTGCAGATTGTCACTTCCTCTAGCATTTGGAATAGTACCAAAGTGAATTTAACACTGATGCTGCAAGAGACAAATTCTATGAGAGCTGCAGTAGATCACTGCGAGCAATGTGCTTTATTTGGTATGGAGATGTATGAACACACAGTTCAGTAACCAGAGAGGGTGTTTAAGAGCTGTTTCTTCCTACCCTTTATTCTAATGGTCTGTGTGCCCTTACTTTTTTCCTTCTACACACAGACTAGTCCTCATTTGAATCTTATAACAAGGGCGCATAAAATACATAGGTATGCTTAAGATTTTAAGTTTAGAAATTGTGCATGATTATGCTACTAATTTTAATTGTCTGTGAAGAGATTTACCATACGTGATTTTCACTAATAAAGAGGGAGTCAACATGGGGCAAATGTGTGTGGCTCAAGCTTTGAAACAAAGCTCAGGTGAGTTTCAAAGGGTGTGTTTGTCTTTTCTTGTACGAGCTGTTTCTTCTCTGAAATGTAGTGACGGGAGATTTTTCTTCTCATTTAAAGAGTGTGTATCCTCAGATGAAGTGGATGTTTTCAGTTGCTATGTATACTGTTTCACTGTATTTGCATCTGGTTTTTTTTGTCTCTTGAGTTGAGACTGGACCAAGGAAACTCATGATCAAGCCAAGCCTGAAAATTGTTTAAGGACAGAGAAAAAGACTACAGAGGAGATTTATTTTCTTTTTGGCAGTCACAGTTTTGGTGCTGGTGTAATTCTGAGAGAAACAGAACTTTGTTTTGTGCAAGTTTGTGTGGTTGCATGCAGTGAGCACTTGGGGATGTTACAGAAACGTTCTTCATGCATTATTTCTTTCCAGATGGACGAGATAAAAGGCAAAGACAGGGTGATTCTGGCTCTGGAGAAAGACCTTGGTGTCCAGGCAGGCCATACACAGAAACTGCTCCTTCAGAAAGAAGCCCTGGATGAGCAGCTTGTCCAAGTGAAGGAGGCGGAACGATACCACAGTAGTCCTAAGAGAGAGCTTCCTGCAGGAGTAGGGGATATCAGTGAACTGATGGGAAGTCCGGTAAGAAAATGGTGTTTTTTGCAAATGTTCACCTCTGGATAATTGCCTGGGTGTTCACATTGGTTTTATGGTTACTACTAGGACCAATTAATGGTAAATGGCCTGATGCTGCACTGTCCTGTTTTACTGATGATTTAAAAACTCCTTGGACCTCTTAAATTGCAAAGAATGTTGAAAAATATGTGGATATAGAGTTTCTAGAATTTACACTCTGATCTTCAGCTGTGAACCCCAGTATTTTCTTAGTATTTCATTACTTTAGGAATATTTTAACCATTAGGAAGTAGGTACTATACTTCTCAAAAACTGAGCCATGTGATTTTAATCTATGTCCTTTACACTAGAACTATTTTAGCTGAGAGTAAGAAATCTGATGCGAAATAACCTGCTATATATGAAATATTATTGATCTAGCTAGTTGTTTTTTTTAATTGCTAAACTTTAGATGCGTTTCACAAGACACTGTTCTTGTAGCATTTTCACAGGATGTTATTATTTAGTGTTTCAGTTAATTAAAGTAAGTTTTCCAGACACTGATGTATGAGTCTGTTTTAAATGTACACAATACACTTGCTAAGCCATTTTATGAAACATGGATAGTAAAATATTTTTTAAAAGGTAATTTTATAAAACTGTATGTTTTTGATGTAAAGGAGCAGCATTTGGATGAACGAGATGTGCGGAGATTTCAGTTAAAAATCGCTGAACTGAATGCTGTAATAAGGAAGCTGGAAGACAGAAACACTCTCCTAGCAGATGAAAGAAATGAACTGGTAAATTAATTAGTAATAACACAGATGGTGACTGGGAGGGCATCTTTATGGCAAAAGATTTAATGTTAGAAAGTCAGTGTTATAAATAATTTACAAGTTAGTGCAGGTTGGCCTCAGTCAATTGTATCTAAATAACAGAGGTTTCTATAGAAATTAATCTTGTGACCATAGAAGACATGGATGGAATCTTTCCTGTTCCACAAAAATAAGAATTTACAATTTTATTTTGGGGTCATAGTAATCAAATTAAGTGGTAAATTGCCTGTAGCACTGTGTAATTTTGTTGTGTAAAACATGCATAATCCATGCACTTAAATTGCCGTATTCATCCTTTTGAAATTTGTTTTTATGACATGCTTATGCTAGCTAGGAGTTAAAAAAGTTTCCCTGTGCTAATGATGAAAAATCTGCCATTTCTCAAGGGAAGTCTCTTAAGTAGGTGAAATTTTCCTAGGAGAGGGATAGTAACTTATAAAAGAAAGGATATGACATGAATTTTAAGAATGAATTTTATTAGCCTTTATCACTACTTAATTGCTTGTAATGAAGTTAATGGTAAAACTCGCATTGACTACGATGGCATGTGAGTTTCACAATAGGAATTTTTACACATGTCCTGTAATGCCCTAATTCTAGTGGCAGTAGGAAAGATTTTTCATTCTAAACAGATGGAACCTATATATCTGATTCTAAAATTATGCTGAGGGCTGAAGTGTTGCCAGGTGTCAGTCCTATACGTGAGTGAAACATTGACATCTTCCTCCTTGTTAATCCTTTCTGTGGGCCTAAATAATTCAAAACATCCCTAAAGAATGCTGAAGTATTGTAACATATCCTTCAGTGTCCCTCCAGATGGAGGGCATGTATGACTCAGTCAAGTTCTTCGTGATTCTAGATTCAGTGGCATAAGAAATATATTTTGAAAGAGATAGGGATGAGGTTTTATGTTATGAGACAATATTACACGTAAAACCGGTAGTATCAGAAAGGCCGTGTGATTAAGCACTGTGAAAAATAATTTTCTCAAGAATGAAACAGAAAACCAAATACTCAGTGAAATTATCTCAGGAAAAAAAATCTCTTTCTCTTTTCCAGTTAGAACTCATCAAATTTAAAAATCTTTTGACTGGGAAAAACAGAATTTTTTTGCAAGCAAAACATCTCATGAAGTAAAAACAGTGAAGTATTGAATACATACAAATGCAAGAAAGAGCAGTAATTTGCTTCATGTAATTGCCTAACATCATAAAACCACAGGAGCAAAATTGAGCAGCTTGAAAATGTCAGCAGAATGCTGTGATTGAATCTGTGCCCTCTGGCTGACTTTCTCATTGCTCTAATTATGCATTAGGTAAAGGGCTTTTTAAAGTAGAGGAGGAAGAGTGTCCCCCTCATAAGGGATGGCTAAGTTGGTGAAAACGACTTATCTAGAGACCTAGTTGGTCACAAGAAGCTCATATGTATTAAGATTAGTTTGTAAAGAAGTCCCTTTGTGGATCATCATAAGTGTTTGCCAAGAGCAAATTCCAGTGACCGATTTAGTGTTTTGGCAGACAATACAACACTGTTACATCTTACTTGTTTGGACTCCTGTAGTTCTTAGTTCAGCAGTGGTGTATATCAGATGCCGTTTAGCAGAAGAGCTAAACTTTCTGAGTTAAGAAAGGCGAGTGAAAACACACCTATTTCTTCTTTCCTTCAAAGGTAAACTAACGCGCAGCTAACTTTGTTTCTTTGCCATTTGCAGCTGAAACGTTCTCGGGAGACAGAAAGTCAGCTGAAGCCTTTGGTAGAAAAAAATAAGAGGATGAGCAAAAAAAATGATGATATGTTACAATGTATCCAGAGAATGGAAGAGAAAATAAAAAATTTATCAAGGGAAAATGTGGAACTGGTAAGTGATCATCTCTGGTAAGTAATCATCTCTGATGTCATGTTGTAAGAACACATTGCACACGGTTACTTTGAGGTGGAAGTGCTTGTGAGGCTTTTATTCTAACACAAGCAGATCGGTCTCCACAGTGGGATGGTGCAACTGTCAAATGCAGACAATGCAGCTGAATACTCATATTCTAAATTCAGAGTGGCATGTGCTTTGTGTTGTATCAATTCACATTGATTAAGGGAAAGGAGCACAGATAGATAAAATGTTTTTTCAGGCTGTAAAAAGCTATGACTTAAAATCAGCTTTAAATAAATATTCCTTTTATGATTTGAAGTCAGAACTGAATTTGAATGCTAGATCATTGAGTTCACTTGTCTGCTAATTTTTTCCCAGACCGTGTTCTTTGATTCTGTTTTGAAATACTTTATGTGAGAGATTAACACAGAGGCATACAGAATGTGGGGGGTTTTTTTGCTGAAAGAGGCCTTGTGTTGTAGTGGAGTATGCACCAATGAGTTCAAAGAATTCTTGGTTGCTACGTCACACATGAGAATTTTTCTCCTGTTGCAGCAAGACACTTTGAAACATTCTTTTTGTTTTTTATTTTTGTAGAAAGAGAAGTTATCTGCACAACCAGCACTGAAGAGGCACACGTCTTTGAATGATCTCAGCAGCACACGAGAGGAACAAGAAATTGAATTCCTTAGACTGCAAGTCAAAGAACAGCAGCATGTTATTGATGATCTCACAGTGGTAATGTTTATGACTGGTATACACATGTGCATGCACACGCATCTATAGGCAAGCTAAAGATTTGAGAGGAATGTTTTAACTCCAGTTGTAGTAGTGATAGAGAAATAGTTATTTGGTGTCAAAGGGTTCTTGTTATTTCTCAGGTAGTGAATGAATTTTTTGGAATGCGTATGAATCTTTGTATTAAAAATATTTACCTATTATGAGTTGCTCGTGAAGGAAAGTGCATCATCAGCCCATTGACCTTACTTGCAAAACTGGCTGTAAACAAAACAGGAATTTGAGTAAAGTACACTTTCCCAAACTTAATGACTAAAATGTGTTGGATGCAAAGCCTCGTGCAAACCCAACCCTGATCTAGAAGTTCTCCTAAAAGAAAGGAACATGGCGTTAATTTTGCCTGGCTAAGCATCTCTAGCTGAGCTGGCAAGCTGTACTTAAAGCAGGTGGGAAGAACTCCATGTGGTTCATCGAACCAAAGGTAGCAGCATGGTTTAGGATTAGAGTTGCGCAGCTGCTGCCCTCTGACTCCAAAGGATTCTCAAGGTGATGCTCATAGATGTTTGCAATATTTGATCAGGAGTCCTTGAAGTTGCATTTGATGAGGAATCTTTCAAGTTGTGTTAGAGGTGTCTAGTGCTATTTAGTGCAATTTGTGATAAACCTTTCTAGTGCTGGCAGAAATTATACATAATCTCTCAGAGACCCTTGCCTTTCTGGAGCAGCATCTGGAACTCAGGCAGACTCAGACATCTCAAATGGCACTACTGACTGCTACAAAATGATAAAAAGAATTTAAGAGCATTCTAAGTAGAAAATTAAACAATTGAATACATCATTGAAAATAAAATAAAAATAGAAGATCCAAAAAGGAAAAACAAGGAGGTATGTTATTGCTGTATCTGGAACATTATCTCCATTCCTGGCAGTTCATCTGAGATTTTGACCCAGTATTTTTCTCTGAAATCAGTGCCAAAGCTTGATGTCTCTGTGCATTCTCCAGTGTCACAGTGTTACAAGCAGTAGGATGTTACTCAGATGCTGTGATGTAGGATCTGGTTCACAGAGTGATGCTGCTTTAGCTTCCAAGTGAAACTGCATAGGCAGGGATGGTGATATGACATTAGATGTGCAGTATATGGCAGATATAATCTCAGTTATATTTTAGTGTAAAGTGGGAATGAAAGGAATCTCTTTTTACTGTCTCAGCTAGTGATATGAGGAAATACACTGTACCCTGACTTTGGTCAAATAATATTACTTTGTGTTTAGTGTGGAAGTAAAATAAATAAATATTTTAAAATATTGTTTCATTTTTGCTTTGTTTCCTATTTGCAGATACTATTCCACTTGCAGAAATCAGTTAGATTTTTAACTAGGAAACTTCTTTAGTTCTTAGTACAAATTAATTGAGCCTTTGCCTTCAATGTGAATGCAGTGGAATTGTGTGCATTGTTGTGCTTTTGAACTCTCTTTTCTTGCCCAAACCACACCTCTACAGACTACAAATGTATCATAGTTACAAGAATGACCCAAATGTCCTATATCTGATTAATATAAAAATCATCAGCTTAACTCCAGCTGAAACCAATGTGATCCACAGAAATAAGAATATTAGTCTTTGGCAATAGGGTTGTCTGAACTGATTACCAGTGTCATCTGTAGTGTATCTTTGATGCTGTTGAAACCTTGACTTCTCTCACAACAGTGGTGTTCTGGTTAGTTCTTAAAAGAAAAGCTGTCAAGGTAAACTCAAATGACTGCAAAAGATGCTAGTGGCTTTTAATTGGCATTATTATTGTTCTGGTCACTCAATTTCTATTAAGGCAGTAAATTAAGCAGTCTTCATACAAATAAGATTAGAAACAGGAAGGACTGGGATTTTGGAAGTGTTTGTTCGTTCTGCGCTGCATTTGTTTGGACACCTGCTTGGGAGGTAGGATACCCCAGTTAAAGCAGAGACTGTGCCTTAACTAGGCATCTGAGAGGAGAGCACTTTTCTTCAACAGCATAAAATTCAAGTGTCTGGTTTTGAATTCAGCGTAAAATACTATATTATTCTGCAGCTTGAAATACCTACACCATTCTACCTTGGCAGTCATTAATTTTCCTAATTTTTCAAACCACATGTATTCAAGGTGCTATGTAAGTTGTTGTACTTTTCTTCATTATTTTACATTTTCCAAAACTTAATTCCTGAAACAATGTGATGATAAATAATTTTATTGTGATTTCTGCTGTGAGCTTCCTATTTTTCCAGTTTCTGAACTGAATGCAAAGCAAATAACTGAATACAATAATACCATGCAGTGAGCAATAACTGCTAAAGAAGCACTTGGAACTGCAATCTGTCTTTTAAAAATAGAGGTGCTGCAAACAAAGATGCAGAGCTAAGGAAAGAATCAGAAAAAACCAAGAAGACAGAGCACCTGCCTCCTGTGTTGTTGGGTTTTTTTTGCTTGCTCCTTCAAATTTTTTACCTTCTCTTCCTCCTCTTCTCCTTTGGAATTTAAGGCACTATTCTTGGATTTAGATGAACATAAACCTTGCATTTTCAGTCATGACCTCCTCATGTTATGGTATAGTTTATTGTGATCTTGCACCAAAACCGGAGTAGAAAAAAGACACAAACTAAGTTTACACAGACTGAAAGTGCCTTTGGATTTGAGACTTTTGCCCTACAAGAATAAGTCAGATATAACACTATGTCTGCAAATGCATGCTTGCATATCAGAATATGTCCGATATAATGACTTTTAATTACTGAGACTGGACTCAATTTTGGCTACCGACCTGCTTCTTCAGGATGATTGAACACTGGAGTGAGACTCTGAATTCTGTTTCCATAGTGAGCTTCTTGGTGAAGGAGTCAAACGAACTGTCAGAAATCTCTGCTCAGTATTTAACAAAGCCTTTTCTTGCCAACTTCCCATCAAATGCGTGAAGTACATGGCTGAAGGTTTGTTTGCTAAAGGCACGAAGCTGCAGTGAAGTGTGGTGTAACATGGTGTTATTCAAAAGGATAAAGACATCATGTTAGCTTTACCAGAGGCTTTAAGAAAATGTTAATGATATTTCTCTGTGTTAGACATATCTAAGTATAGTTTTAAAACAAACCCATACCAAAATGTTCTCTTTCCTTCTAGGAAAGAGAACGGTTATTGCGGTCTAAAAAACAGAGGAGGAAAAGTCTGAAGCCTCCAAAGGTGAGCAAACCTTCGGTTTTTCATGCATTTCTGTTGCTATGAGCACCTCCTGTTTGAATTTAAAGCTCTCCCTAGTGAGTAAAATCCATGTAATTTTTCTGCTTACTCTGGTGAATGCTTAGTTTTTGTAGGGTAATTCAAGAGTTTTGTACTGCACACAAGTGATGTTGTTTCGGGGTTTGTTTTAAATAAACAATAAAATTACACTTTTAGCCACTGTAGCCTAAATATACAAGTGGCTTGAGGCATAAATGATTCAATGTCTTGAAACAACTAGGATTTCAAAGGACAAATATTCATTCTGTTTTAAAGAACATACCCCCTTTAAGCTACTCATAATAACACAGAGCTAAATCACGATTAACAAACAGCTAATGCTGGAGATGTTACTGAAATAATATTTCTGTATGTGATATATAAGTAGTAAGACAGTTCCAACTGTTATGCTCTAGTAACTTTTCTGCTCTAGAACACAAGGTTCAAGAGAAAAATTCTGGTTATAAAACCAGAAGAGTTTTGCTTCAGAAAGTATCCTTATTGTAACATGTGCTTAAAGTAATTTGCTGAATAATGTTTTTTGTGAAGTTAAACATTAGCAGCCTGGAGCATGTGTGTGGGAGGTGGGAAATGGAGTAAGAGGGAAAAAATGGAAATGAAGAATGGAAATGATATCATTATCATCTATATGGTATCTTAAGATATATTCTGTCATAAATGGGTGCCTTGTGTCAGTGTGTTCTGCATAGTCTATTCCTGGTAACCCCCAGGTGGTGCCTTTTCATTGCTCTGCACTCGAATGCCTATATTCTGAAAGATTTATCCTTTGAGACTCTCTGTTTCACTGGTAGTTTCCTCGAATTCTATTTCTAATAATGGTGTGTCTTTTACATAGGAAAATAGAAAAAAATCAGAAGTAACAATAGATCCTGCCAGATATATTTGTAGCAACTGTAAACCATTCTTTCTTGATGTGGTATAACTGGAAGTTCGTGTTTTGAGAGCAATTTTAAAAACAGAATGCAAAAGTAAATATATATATGTATGTAACTTATACTGTACTTTCTATAGTTCTCACTAGTTATTAGCCTATATCTGTCTGTAAGTTAAATATGTAAGATCATTTGCTAAATTGTAAAGTTTCTTTTGAAACAAAACTAGTTAAGTCAATTTTTAGATGTCAGTAACTGGTGATGATAATTTTCATAGGCTGAAAACTTCAATAAATATTCATTTGTATCTTAAAACTGTTCTGTGTTAGTAGAACTTCAGCTGACATAGGCTCTGTACTGTTCCTATTTTGTCTTGAGCAACCTGATGCTTTTGTGGTCTCATCTTTTCCTTATTCACCAAAGCAAGAGTTGAAAAACATGAGCATGGAGAGAATGGGCATGACACCATTAAAATTTTGTGGCAATGCTATTCTTTGTTTGCTAAGAGTGCTATAGTGGGGGGAGTTCTGCAGAGCTTACTGCAAGAATTTTATGCGTATGGGCAGCAGAGTTAGTCAGGATGTGCTTCTTATTTAGGGTATGATAAATACACTAAAAAGAACAAATTAATCAGTAGCAGACATTTCTGCTACAAATTATTCTATCCCCTGTCCATTAGCTCTTCAGTGGCTGCAGTGACAGTTTGAAATTCTATGTGATGCTATCTCGTGAAAGGAAAAGCAGGACTATGAAACAAAAACAAGTGAAAAAAGAGAAAGTTGTGAGAGAAGATTGATGGAATTATATGTACTATAGTAGTTACACCATATATACGCACTAGTTAATGTAGTTAACACACAGTTAATATATAACTGTATACAAACTTTCTAAATGAGCTAATGCATTAAGGAATGAAAGAAGTAATCAATAATATTACTGTCTCATTACCTGCCATTGGATAAACCTGTAGACTATTCACATTTATATGCAGTGTTGACTCAGAGTTTAACTGCTGTTGATATTAACTTCTAAAAATCCAATCCTGGCATACAGGCTGATTTCCTTCCAGGCCACGTGTATGGTCCTGTGAGGATCAAAATCCTCAAAGGAAGCTTTGCTTCCCACAGTTTTCCAACAGTTTTTAATTTAAACAATATGTAGCATGGGGTGCTTACTCAGATGAGTTTGGATTTTACCATCTTCAACCTCTCTGTTTTTACAGCCTTTATCAGGAATCCAGAAGAAAATTGTGGAATTTATTTAACTGAGTGTTGCAAATGTTGGTTAGATGTCACTAATGGGCGTGAGATACAGACATCTCACTCTGGACAAAGTGGTAGCATTAAGTGGTTCGAAGTAGATGTCTAAATAGGATGTATGAGTTTTGTCCTAAAATTGCCAGTTTCTCTCCACAGACTCTAAAGGCAGTCTAAGATGAGTTGTTTTATATTTAGACATGTAGAGCCTAAGTGTATTTCTGTCTATTGCCTGTGCAAGATTTTTATCTCATACAGATGATATAACCTGTATAGGATAGTAGTGAAATTATTTGTTAATCTGTCCTAACCGAAAACTCAGAAAAAGAAATTACTGATCTAAATCTTTGGCTTTGCTTGTCTAAGGTTTGTTAAATGTAAAACTAGCATTAACACAGTGAATTAACAAGTTTGGCTGGTGGAGTTGTATCTATTTCCAGATGTGTCCCACTCCTTGTGACAAAGTGAAAGAGGAAATAACTCATGAGAATGATGTTTCATGAAAGTGGTCACATAAGCTCATTCTGGAAGGTATAGAATGATTCCCTTTTTGTTCTAGTAACTGGGAACATGTTGCACAGGGTGAAGATTTACACTCATTTTCTGTTGCAGATTTTCCTAAAGGGTTGCTTTTACACTCGAGCTTCCTTCATTCCTGAAATGGTCTTGACGGCAGAGAGTCTGTGGTTGTTTCTAATGAGTCTGTGGTTGTTTTCTAATGAGTATCTTCCTGACAGTTGTTTGTGTTATCTGGAACAGAGACCGTGCCATGCCTTTATCCATCTTTGAGACATCTTGTGTGAATCATTTGCCAGGCTGATCCAGTAGCCTTTGCAGCCCTGAACATCAGTTCAGCTGAGAAGCTTTTGAAAATCTGCATTTTATTTTTTCTTTTTGTAGTTAGATGTCAGCGTTATTTCTGGAGCTTTGTCGGCGCACTAGGTTACTGTTGCTACTGTAGCTTTCACTGAGTGCTCTTTCCACTCCCAAGGGGCGTAGGAGTCCATGGAACAATGCTGGCAACTGGTTCGGGCTCCCTGAGGAAAGGAGCAGCAAAGTGGGGTAGGCTTTATAACCTCTGTGCTTGCAAGGTGTTTGGAGGAGTCATGTAGCGACTCTATATAGTCAGGTACCTGATTTTTTCCAAGGTGCTTTTTAGGTATTTTTCTAATTTTTGTTGTGAAATAACCAAGAAACTTCAGAAAAAGTATTTTTATGTTTTGTTTATTTTTGACATGTGGAATGGAGTTACATTCATTCCATGAGGGATGGAGTCATGCATTTGAAAATAAGACATATTTACCCAGCTTGTTTGGTAACTGCAGGATGCTATGGATTTGTGCCTTTTTTTAAACTTTAATAAATGAACTGTATTTGTGGTAGTGAAAAGCCTGAACACTGGTGTGATGGAGTTCATATTTCTTGTTTTATATTTTTCTTTTTTTCTCTGCCTCTGTGCTTTGGTGTGCCTGTATTTTTCTGGCTGCCAAGAAATGACATATAAGCATGAAGGTAAGAAGCTACTGATACTGAGCATATCTGATTGCATTACAAGGAAATATATCTTGGATCATTATCATCATGTTTGATTAATTCCCTGAAAATGAGATATTTAAGTGTAAAAAGAAACTACTTTAGCAACAGAGAAATCAGATTACATTGAAATTTGCATATAATGTAGTCTATGTGTCACTATTGATTTATAGTATTCTAAACTTTGATGTTTACTGAGCAATACTTCAGTAGAAGCCTTAATACTTGAGTTCTAAAGACCTAATGCATAATTTTACTTTAAAATTATGTGAAAACATTGCTATAAATCCACATGAAAAATACTTGCTATTAAATGCATGGCAGCAGTCAGTGGAAATTAGAATTTAAATCAGAATTTTTCAGCAATTTACATGACTATTTTCTCCGTTAAGAAGTTGTCATTTAGAAATAAGAAATGCGCAGACCAATATAAAGGAATCTCTAAGTTGTTAATTGAGAATGTTCCCATTTTTAAAAAAGCTTGAATGAAACTTGAATAAACATAGTTTATATAGTTACAAAAGTCCAGTGAGTATTGTGCATTTCTATACTTTTCAGAAACCATTGTGGTTCAGCTTTTGAGCCATGTTTGGAATCTCCCTTGGAGTTGATATATTTATTGATGCTCCATTATTTATTGCAGTGTTTATCAACAACTGTATGACTCACAGGTCTTTCTTTTGAGTATTTTAAAAATTTTTTTCTGTCTCTACAGCTGTTCCCTTGCGAATTAGTTTGTTTTGGTTTTGCTGTGAATCAGTTTTTGTAGCTGGTTGCTTCAGACACTAGATGATCAACAGTAGAATTGGCTATTTTGTAATTATGTCATGAAGCAATTCATACATGTGCAAGTAATATACAATAATTAAGTATTATTAATATTATTTCTGTTGCTATGGAAAGTATCTGCTCCACAACACGATGAATATACAGCTTCTCTAGAAAGGAAGGAGTCTTAAAAATAAGTGGTTCACTTGTAACTCCAAATATTACAGGCAGTCTTTATAGCATTTATAATTTTTGACTTTCAACTCTCCTTTAAGTGTTGGGGTTTTTTAGTGTGATGGGAAATACTATTTTTTCTTTTTCAGAATTCCTTCACATCTAATAATCAACTGCTTTATTGATATATGCGCATTATTTTCCCTTACTTTTGCTACTAGTGAAATGTTTAAATGCAGGTAGTATTTTTCACAATAATGGCATTGCTTTAATTATCTTCTCCAGCCTATGTACCTTTATTTAAAATCAAAATCACTGTTGTTTTGCTAATTTGTTTTCTCTTCTTGAAATGGCATAGGTAGGTGGGTGCATGCAGGGTTAAAGGAAGACATATATTTGACCGGAGTTACCTAGAAGTGACTGTACAGCAGAGGTGTAGCAAAAAAAAAATCCCATAGGTATGGTAGATTTTATTGTCACTTATAACTAAGCTACTGCTGACCTCGTGGTACTGTGTTCTTTGTGCCATATGATAATAAATTGGAGTTTTGTTCTCCGGCTTCTGAAAGTCTCTTCTACCAGCCTTTTCCAAGTCAAGACTTGACACATACTTTGTTGGTCAGACAACAGAGTGTGTTTTGGCTGAACTTTGCTCAAGTGTGTTTGTCGTTTTGAGGCCAAACACCCTTGGAAGAGGAGGCATGAGCAGGGTCAGCTGATCTTTTGGTCGATCTTTGGTCGTCTGAGTGGCTTGAACTTGGTTGGGATCCTCCAAAGCCCGTGGTGGTTCTGAGCCCCATCCACAGGAAGGCAGATACGGGCAGAAGAGCAGGATACAGAAGTATCTACATAAGAGTGCAGTTTTGGTCTGGGTTTGCTCTCAACATCTTTGAGTGAAACTTATTTGCACTCCAAAGTGAGGATATGGTTTGCATTATAATTTCTTGAGTTTTGTTTACCTGAAACCGTCTTCTTTGCCTCCATAAAATGTACCTTCCTGTTTATGAAACTATATCTGCAGGTTAGTTTGGAGTCAGGAAAATGAATTGAGCTGGCTACTCAGATTGCAAATTTTTTCTTCCTTACAACTTGAAGTAGCACCATTTCATTGGCCCTGTTTTCAACCTCCAGTATTTATTTGCAGTATTACTGTTAGATGGTTGTAGGCTGCAACCAGTATTCAGTGAGGGGAAAAGCTCAATGGGCCATCTCCCAAGGACTAATTATACCTTGTTTTTTGTGGTAAGCCTTTCTACTTACGAAGAAGTCTGAAATGGTTTTAATTCAAGTGTGAGAAAATATATTAGCTTTCTGGATAAGTCTTTATATTTTTAAAATAGAGCTTAAACCTATTCCTTGTGCCCTTTGTTTTGTTAAGTAGGGCAGAAAGGTGAACTGGTGAAAGGATTAAATTATCCCAGGAAACTGTTTGTCTTAGGCATCTTGGACATAGCTCTGCCTGGTGGAAGGATCACAGTGCTTCCTAAACAAGCGAGGAAAGAATAATGTCTTTCCAACACTGTAGCACTATAACTGTGAGCTTATGAATTCACCAAGTTGTGGTCTAGTAGCTTGCAAAAGGAAAGTTGTTTCTCAAGGTTGTTGGGAAGCTCTTTGCTTTTTGTGCTGCATCATATTTATCTGTATGCATATGGATAAACATAGTCTGTTTAGAAAATACATGGCTTTTTGGTTTTCTGAATGAAATTTTTGAAGTACTGTTTGAAGGGTTCATCTTAAGTGAAGCAATTGGGTGATTCAGGACATGACCTTGGAGCTGTCTGGCAGTTTGAGTGGAATTAGCTGTGCTGTGAAACTATTATGGACTTGTTCAGCTTACGAGTGATGAGGTTGTGACCTGGCAGACTGTGGTGACCAGGGCTGCAGACTGTAAATGGAGCACATGGTGTCATGCATGCAGGCAAAAAGTCACAACTACAAGCTTGATTTTTGGTGCCCCTTAAATCGAGACAGAGTATTTTGACTGCTGATGAGAGCTGGGCTAAGCCAAAAGAATATAGTGAGCATTACAGGGCTTTGTGAAAAAGAGAAAGCAGTACTTATGTAGATATACTGGGAAAATCTCCGAAGTTAGGTAAGTGGAAAACTGCAGGCAAAGGTAAATATTTGGAAGTCATAGTGAGATAGGGCATTACAGATAAAACCTTTCAGTATCATGAGTTAAATTGATAGATCACAATTCCTCTCAGGCAGTTTGGCTCTGCCGAAATACAGGATTCATGATGTTTGGAATTAATAACAGCTAATAACTTTTTTAATCCTTATGGCTCTTGTATTGAATAAGCTATTATCTTCTCATAGACAACCTGTGATTTATATTTGAAAAAAACCCGAACAGCAAACTGTGACATCAAGATCTGTGCTTCAGTGTCAAGCAGTGGCAAAACATATAGAGATGGATAGACAGATCTTTCTTCATCTTCTTACAGCCACTTCTCTACCCCAGCTTTCCTGTCTAGGCTGCTTCATAACCTGACTGAATTTTTCAGCAACACCCTTTTAAAAAATATTCTCAATTTTCTTGCTTCTCTGAATTTGTGTTGAATTATTAAGATTCTTGTGTGGTGTAAAAAGATATGCTTTCTATTGGTTAATAACAGTTAAAGATCTGTTTTTTCTAGTTAAATTTATAAGCATTTTTTTTTTAACAGTTGAATTTCCATGGAAATTTTTTGCTTTCTATGAGAGTGTTTATATAAAAAATCATATTTTTCACAACTGATATTGTACTCACTTTCACTAGCTACTAATTTTCTCTAAGCATGCAGTTAATTGATAATGTGTAAAATTTTTTAAATCTGCAGTGAAATGCTATCTTTCCCTAGGCATGTCTTTTTGGTTAGGCATAGTACTGGAGCAAACTTTTTGAAAAAAAAAGAGAATGATGATATTGAAAAAATAAAGGGTAAGCATTACTTTATACTTTTAAGTAAGGTTTTCCAAAATAGATTTTTTTTCTTTCTTTTTGTTTTTGCAATTAGCATGAGCAATTAAATTTGTTCCACATTGGTCTCCCGAATGGTTTTTTTTCCTTTTGGTTGCTTATCTTATATGTTGTATTGTACTGGCTTACTTTCTTCTGAACAGGGTGGAATTCTCTACAGTGAATCTTGTAAGACTTGTTTGATTTTGGTAGTTAGGTTCTACAGTTTTGCTAAAGCATTATTTTATTGGTATTTACCTCATCTCTGTGCCATGCACAGTTCAGTTCTTGGAGGTTCTTACACAAAGGATGTTGAAAAAGCAGCTCATTTAATCAGAGAACAAGAGTTTATAATGGAACATTTCTTTCTTCCTAAATACTAAAATAATCATCCGAGAAGACCTTGGTTACTGCTTACTGGGCCATTGGGGCTTTTCATCTGTTTTGTTAGTAATTCAAAAACCCACATTTTTCAGAGGCATGTTGTGGAGACATTTTTTGGATTTGATGAAGAATCTGTTGATTCGGAAACTTCATCTGTAACTTCATACAACACAGATAAAACAGACAGGACACCAGCAACACCAGAAGAAGATTTGGAAGATGTAAGTAGAAACTGATTTGTTCTTTGTTCTACTTGTTGAAGTATAAATACAAATTTATATTCAGCTGTTGTACCGCAGGAACTGTGAAAGATTTGGCAGAGAATTCCTTTGGGTTTTTTAAATCTGGTAACATACACACTTTGCAATAAAATTATTAAGATAATATTTTGCCTGACAAATTTGACAGATATTAGTCTGAGAAATACAGTTGCTTTTCTCAAACTATTTCTTATTAGTTAAAAAAAAAATGAATAGGCAAATTGCTTTGCCGAAAGTCAATCTTACTAGACAATAGTTTGCCTTTCAACCTTATAATTTATTTGACTGTTTTGGTACAATCAGGATTTTCTTTCTTTGCTCACAATACTCAGAGAGGCCTTTGCAATTCATGAAGGCTTAAATAATCATACGTAGTAAATACCCAGTGACATGTTTTGTCTCAGCTCTGTGATAAACAGTGCTGCTGGCCTACTTTGGAAGATTGTGTGTGTGAGGACAAAGCATGAATTAGATGCTCTTTTTCATCTTTCTTTCTTGTTCACTAACTTCTGCCTAATACTCCTCAGTCAGAAGAAGCTTCCTTTTTTCTAGGGTTTAATATCTAATAATGTTTTAATCTCTTTTCCTTAGAACTCGAGTTCCTGGAGCAAAAATTAATTTAAGTGAAGGACATTTCTTGTCCTCAGCACTCTAGGAAAGACCTTATAAGTGTTAAAGTCAGTGGCTCAGAATTCAAAGAAAATAGACTTTGAAAATACTTGATATTAAAAGAATAAATTTAAGAAAATAACTTATGGCTTTTGACGTGTAACTTCTGTGTCAGTGTGCTTTACCCTGGCATTGTAGGGAAAAAGTGTAAGGAGGGGAAGATGGACTGCATGAGAAATGGAACGAACACCTCCTGAAGCCCCTGTGGCTCTGCAGTTGCTGAAGACAGTGTTGCACAAAACTGTTCCCTCTCATCTTTCCCCCGACAGTTTTCCCATTTCTATGCATTGGTGCCTCATGTGGTAACTTACACTGTCCTTAAATTGTGTGGTAGACACAGTTACTCATCATCCTTCCTTTCTTTTCCACTTGTTTTAGGATTTTATACCTTTATTAAACTTTGAGATTTAGTATGAGTTGTGTTGCTTGCTATGTTTGTGAGTCTGTCTTCTATACAAACCCATTATTGTATATATTTATACAAAGCCACTTTTTTCCTCCCTTCTTCATTAAGAGCACACCTAAAGAAGAAGCTGAACTCAGGTTTTGCCAGCTAACAAGAGAATATCAAGCTTTGCAAAGAGCATATGCACTGCTCCAAGAACAAGTTGGTGGAACCCTGGATGCAGAGAGAGAAGCAAGGGTAATTTTTAAACTGAAATTCCTTTAACTCTGAAATAATAGAAAAAGCTGAAACAATTTTTAATAGCAGGAGATATCTTTGCAGGTCAGTGAAATTCAAAGCTGAATGTTTTTGAGGATTAGAGGATATCATAAGTAAGGTGATGATTTAGATTCATCTGGTCCAGTCAAAACAAAGATGTCATTATACTTTATTTTAACATGTATAATATATTAAAGATTTTGGTAGTAAGGCAGTGCTGTTGAGAGTGATAATCCATTTGAACCTGCAATTTGGATAGTGACATGATGAATTATTTAAATGAATCACAGGATAGGTTGTTACAAGTACTTAGGTACTTTCATTATGTGAGTATATTAAAAATCTGACCCAAATCTAAATCATAAATCTGACCCAAATCTTGGTTCTGGCTTACTGAAAAGCGGTTTTGCACAACAGGAAGTGGGGGCTCCTGATGGATGCCAGGTTGAACATGAGCTGGCAATTAAAAAACCCTTCAACTTCTTCCCTCTACAACTTCCCCAAGCCCCCAAAAATGGAGAAACATATTAAATACTGTGAATTATTACATGTTACTGCCTTGCTACATGTGGCCTTCACTGTACTGCACCACTGCAGTGTGTTACCAATAATGTA
This sequence comes from Oreocharis arfaki, assembly GCA_013398015.1. Classification (NCBI taxonomy): domain Eukaryota; kingdom Metazoa; phylum Chordata; class Aves; order Passeriformes; family Paramythiidae; genus Oreocharis; species Oreocharis arfaki. The sequence continues at coordinate 333,411 of VZRR01003135.1, forward strand.
GAAGGACAACGATTTTAATGTGTTTAAAAATTACTGGTGGGAAAGGACTCAACCAACCTACACTTCTTTTTTATTTTTTCCTATGAAATGCAGTTCTTATAATAGTAGCATTACTGTTTTATGGCTTTATTTGTTAGAGTTCTCAGCATCTTGCGAAAGCCTAGTCAATTTTGACACTCTCTTTCTAAGTAGGACACTTAGCCAAGGAAAGCAATAAAGACTTTGAAGATCACTTCTCAAGACAGAATTAGGATGGGGGACATAATTCCATCCACTATTAAAATAAGATTTCAGGGGCAGTCATCTATTTTCCAGTTATGAGAGGCCACTGTATATTTTCTTTGCCTTCATGAGCTTTTAAAATTTTTTTTTGCAGGCATTTACAGACTGTACTTTTTGTAGACTTGGAAATTGTTGCTATTTCTTTTTAATGGCATTTTGGTTTTTTTGTCACATCCCTGCAAATCCATCTCTTGAGTGAGTCAAAAAGTAGCTTTTTGCATGGTTTATTTTGGTGGGATGAACATTTCCTGTTATTTTTAGATGAGGCTTAAGGTAAACAAACGCCCAAAGATGCAGAAGGAAATCCCTGTAGGAATATTTAAACTGCTTGGGTGAAAAAATACCCGAAGTAGGGTGGAGTAGCTCAAGGAGCCTCAGTGGCTGAGGGTCTCCAGAAACATGCTTTATTTTATATCCTTTTTTGTTTAGTACCTGGTAGGATCCAGTCCCTTTTAGGGAACCCCTGGACCTAGGGGGTAATACCTACTGTAATGTAGTGGTGAGTGTAATAATCATGTAAATGACGAAAACTGACCAGCGTATGCTGCTTACGGGATAAGTAAATTACTTGGGTCAATATATTTTATTTACCTGAAGGCCTTTTTCAGTGCTTAATGCAATTCTTTTTCTCCCTTGTCCCTTTTTTCCCAATTGCCTTAAATTACTAAAGCTTATGAATAGCTTCTTAGAGCTCTTCCAGTTTCTAATTTTTTTGTTTTCCACTGGTAAGAACTTTGTCACTGAATATGTGATGTTAATGTATTTTTAGTCTGGGAAGGAAAAATCATGTTAAACTGACAGATTCAAATGTTTGGTAACATAAACACAAAAGCAACTCTTTTAATGAAAAATGTTGAAAGCTGACTAGACAGCCCATAAAGTAGTAAAAAATATCTTTACTTCTGATTTCTTTCCTCCACCCCCAGACTCGTGAACAACTGCAAGCTGATCTTCTCAGGTGTCAGGCAAAAATTGAGGACCTGGAGAAAGCTCTGATTGAGAAAGGACAGGTAAAAGGCTCTCTTAATGTCCTCTACCGCATCATTTTCTCCGCTGCATGCAGTGGTGCACTTGCCATCTTCGTTGCTTATTGGTGTGTTGGTGTGAATGATGCAGCTTAATTGCTACTGCAGCAATGGATTGCCTAAATAAAGGAAAGGATTTTGCAGTCTAAGAAAATGTCATTACAGTCTCATTTTCTAACACATAATACACTGAAGTATAGTATCAAAATAACGATGTGTACATGCACACTCTGTTCCCATTGTCATTTGGTCTCCTCTTTTCCATTTTGTTAGTATTTGTTATAAATTCTAATAAAATAAATATTCTATATTTGTACTGAAGAATATTTTTGGTGTGCACCAAAGAAAAATTTAAAAAAAACCTTAGCTTTCAGACACAGTAGAGATATGAACACTGAGCCTGTCATGTTACTGGATGCCACTTGTGGTGTTACTCTCCTGGGTTTAAAGTCTCAGAGGACCCAATTGCTTTCAGATTCCCAAGCAAACAGACAAAGTAAAATCAGGCCTTATGCTTCAGTATATATAATATATGTAAATACTCACCAAAGATGTGTCTACTGATGCATATTTAATATTGTCTAGGGCCCTCAGGAAGTCTGATTAAGAGTTATGAGCATGCATTTGCAAGTTGTTCACTTATGTAACTGCTAGAACACACAGTAGAAATTGGGAAGATGTTATTTTATGCTTTATTGTTTGAAATAAGAATTCAAGATTGCAGGTAGCTTATAGTAATAAAACAAAATACAGCTAGCTATAGATATACATTTCAAAGACTGATGATCCTGTAGCATTGAACCCAACCAACCTACGTATAATGCCAAATGAATGATAACACTATTTTTATAGTCATTCTTTATAAGCAAAAAAATCTGTCAGATTCTGTAATATGCGAAGGTTCAGGGACTATATTCAAATTAAGGACAGAAGTCATTTATGCTAGCTTCCACACAAATTGCAATCTGCTTAGTGAATTCCATTTAAGTACAGTACTACTAAAACTACTAAAAATTGAGAAAATGTTATCGATCTAAAAACGATGGTCCACTGAACTTCTGGAAGAACAAATGAAACCAAAGACCTCTCAAGCATCTACTGCTGCTATTATGGTGTGTTTGTGAGAAAGATGTTGTAGGCAGATTGCTGCGTAGTTGAAAAATTAAGAAAATGGTTGACTGTTACAGTGTATAATGTAAGTACTGTGTATGTAAATAAGATAAATGAATTTGGATAACCATGTAAGGAATTACTTCTGTGATTCGTCTTCAAGAGTGTTATGTCAAAAAGGTATATCTGGAAATTAGAATTTAATTAGTTATCACTTTGAGATTCAGAACCACATTCTCAACTTTGTATCTCTTAGTAATCCTGAGAAGGTGAACAGGGATGTGGCAAGGAGCACTATGATGTTGTTTCTAGTGGGCTGGTTTGTACACTGAGCATTAGCTCTCCACAGAGAAGATCACGTCTTCCTGGGAGCCCTAGCACCTGCTCGGTTCTCCTGACCTGTTAGTATTTGCATTCAACAAAATAAATGGTTGTGATGATTAACTGAATTCTTTGTCCACTATGTGATTTTTTAAAAAAAATATTTTATTGTTACTTTGTCATTTACATGGTCATGGTAGTGATGATGGTTTAATAATAATTGTGAAATGTTGATTCTGGGAGCCAGCCCCTAAAGTGTGTTTGTAAAGGAAATAATTAATCAAAAGATCCAAGTGTATTATTCCAGAAAATTTTAGTCTTACTTTACAGATTTAGGAAACAGAAGCAGCAAAGACCTTTACAATTTTCCTGAAGTCGAATTCAGAGCACAAGATTAGAAGTTTATTGTTAAAAAATTATGTGAAACTTGGTTTGTAACACTTAATGGCTAATTTCAAAGTAACTGTCAATGGCTTTTGTTAATCTCTCTTCTGGCTGGACCTGTCAGTATTCCCCCAGAAGTAACACAAAATTAATAATCCATTTCTGCAGGATACATTGAGGTGCATGCATAAGAAACTTTATATTAAATGAAGAAATTCTTTAAAAATATTAATAATGGTAAATAATAAATCTAAAAGTATTGGGGTATGTAGTACACCAGATGGAGGAGTGCCCAACTGTCTCAGTGATCTGGTGTGTAAATACAATTCTGCTGGAGTTCAGGTTTTCTCAGAAAGTGTAGTTAACTCCATCAAAAAGATGCAGAAATTTCTTAACAATAGAGCAGATTGATCTGTTTTTTCTACTTGTGTGAACTGGAGTAGTTGAAGCTGCGGGTCTGACATAGCTGTTGAACCTTACCACATGGGTGTGTTCACCATATCCACACATTGGGATATCCACCCTAAGTCTGTGCGTGCAACTCTTTCTTCATTCCTTTACCTTGGTAAAATGCTAGTTAAATACCAAACTAGATATCAGATTTTATTTTTGACATTCCTTTCACTTGCCTCAAAAATTCTTGACAAGTGTCATGTCTTTTCAGTAGTCATTTTAGTATGTTATTCTTACAACATCACAACCATGAAGAGCTTGTTTGTTACATGAAATTGCATTTTTGTGTATGAGTGGAAAAAAGAGAAAGAACAGTAGAATATGAAGTTGTAATGGACAGTAGGTAGAAGAACTAAACTTTTTAAAAAGATACTAATTGGAGTGAAAGTAGTGTCATAATACTTAAGTTTGAAATTTCAAGGATATTTGATGGGCTGGGATATCCATATTCCATTGATTCCTTGTGTAACATCACCTTCCTGAGAAAAAATGGATTGTCCTTAATACTGTAGTAAAGGCATTTCGATTTTAAATAAATCATCCCTTGAATCTAGAAGATAATTTGATCTAGAGTTATAGCATACTAAGTTTCGGATATTGTTTTATTAAACTTTTTAGAGCAGCATGAGCAAGGTTATGTGAACAGTTTTCTCTACAGGAAAAACAAGAGCATATTTGGCTGTTGTAATCCATCAACTCTGAATGTCCAGCTGTGGTTGGCCATGAGTTTTTGTAGCTTGGTTCTTTAAAAGGATATTTGCTGAGGCCTTTTGAAACCATGGGAAAACCTGAAAAGAAAGAAGTGTTTCGGAATGAGTAGTTAGAAACACAGTTTCCAAACAGAGTATACAATCTCTTGCATCACTTCCGTTCCTCCACAGTGTCACAAACACTGTGTATTAGCCAGATTCTCAGATTTTTAGCAGAGGCCAATTAACTTTATATTGCTGAAGCTTATATTTGGTTTTTGGGGGTAATTAAAGGGGTTTTTTCCCCTTTCTCTCTTCGGATTTACATTGCACCACTTAAAATGGGACGATTTTGCAAGAAAGTTCCCAAACCTTTGCAATGGAAAGCAATAGTTTTGAGTTCAGCTGAGTAAATAATTTTTTTTTTAAATGACATGAAATATGTAACTATGGTGTACCACAATTGCTACATGGAAAGATTTTAAAGTACATGCTAGCTGGAACATACTATAAAACAAAAGACTGCTACAGGCAATGAAAGAACTTTCATTTTCTCTGCAGTATAAAATGCTGTACATCCTTTAAATATTTATGATAGCTTTACTTTTCAGTGTTGTGACCATTTTATACTTGAATGTAAAAATGTCTGAAATCATCTAATTAGTGTGGTCGTTCATTTGTCTTGTTTAACAAAACATATGTATTTTTAATCTTCTTTTTCCTTGCAGGATTCAAAATGGGTAGAAGAAAAGCAGCTGTTGATTAGAACAAATCAGGAGTTGCTAGAGAAGGTATGTGGGAATATTTTCACCATTGTTGCCCTTTATCATAAAAGAAATTGATGGCACTAAGTACTATAAAATCAGCATGAAATTGCTTTATTTCTCACCAGGAACAGAAATTCAAATAAAAGTCTCTGGTTAAAGTACCAATATGCCTTTATATTCTTCAGGAATCGAAGCTGCTCTTCATTGTGGAATTACATGCATAGCCACCAGCAGATCCCAGGCTGGCTGATGTTTCTAGTGTCCACGAAAATACACAGTTACACAAAGATTATTATTGTCCTGACTGCTAACAGAATTGCCTGCTCCCTTCAACCTTTTTATAGTTTCTCCACACATTAAGTAATACTGATTGATTTAATGCTTATTGTATTACTCAGAGCTGAGCATCTGCCTTGTTCTTCGTTGATAGTGGTGAGAAAGTTGTCTTTCACTCAGGAAGTCGAAGAACTAATTTTGTTAATTAGTAGCTTAATAGTAATATAATAGGTATAAGATAACCAAATAAAAAATCATAACTAAAAGTAGCTACAGCCAGGTTTAATTTATTTGGACACTTACATGGGCATTATAAATGTTAAAGTACATTATGCCAGATGTTTCATTTCTATTTAGTTTCATACAAAGAAAAAGATTTCCCAGTTAAACTAGACAGTAGACCAAAGCTATGAGTTGGCAAAATTAATAGCCAGTATTGAATTTCTATTTTTTCATTGTTAGTGCCCCAAGGCAAAATTCTGGCTAATTAAAAAGTAGTCATTAAAACCACTCCGTTGTTGTCTTTCATATACTGTAAAAATTAGATGTCTAATTAGGCGGAGACAGTGAGTCTACTCAAATGTTAATGTAATTCAGTTTCATTTGCTGGATTTTAAAATAAAAATTCTACTACTTAACTTACTTAGATAAAAAATACATATCACTTTTATGCTACTTCCAGATTATTAGTCTAAGAGAACATTTACCATTTTCTGCTGGCAGTTCTCAGAAATATTTTCTGATATTATGTTCCTTTTTCATTTTTTATCTATTGATGTGTAATGAAAAATGGAAATATTTAACAGTTTTGTCTGACTCTCTAGCTTGTAACTCTGTGCAGTATCTTTTCCAGTGCTTGCAGGGTGTTACTGTGTTGTATTTGTCTCACAGATTTACAGAATGGAACAAGAAGAGCATCAGCTGAAGAATGAGATGCAAGATGCAAAAGACCAGAATGAGCTGTTAGAATTCAGAGTGCTAGAGCTTGAAGTAAGAGATTCTCTCTGTTGCAAACTCTCAAATGGAGCAGAAATTATGTTTGAACCCAAGCTGAAATTCCTGTAAAGATTACTGATGTCTGGTGCATGTTTAAGGGAAGTCACTTAGGTATCTATTTTTAAATGCTGTATCTTGGGATAATGAAATTGATGCCACTGCCTTAATATGTTTTGGAGAGAATGCTCACTAATGTTTATAAAGATGTAATATAGCTAATATAAATCGCATATAGTTTGGTTTTCATCTAATAAAATATTTTGTTTTGCAATATTTTGCCTTTTTTATTTGTTTCATTTCCATAACTGCTCCTTTCCTGCATGTAAAATCACTTGGTATGTATACTACAGCCTTGGCTGGCATTGATTAAATTAACACACCTTCTCACATCATGCATGCAATGATCTGACTAAAGATCTGACACATCCATCACATCAGTTGATTTAGATTACATTGATTTAAGATTGCCAACATTCATATGAGGTAAATTTATCCTAAAAAGAACACGTTTTGGTCACAGCTTCCAAAGAATTCCTCTTACCTTAAATCCATTTTCACGTGGTCATGGACTGGAAATAATTGGCTTCAGTCAATGAAAAATGAAAAAAGCCCACAAACCTCTGGCAATGTCAAAGAAAAGTGGTGAAGCACAAATACAACTTCTGTATGTGAAACTAATATGTTGCCTATAGCAAACATATTCTGCATAAATGAAATAAGCAAAATTATTTGTTATTAGCACTTTGAACATGTAGCCTGTGATTCCAGTAGAAAGCAGCGGTTCTCATCCCTTCACAAGTTGTGTTCGTGTCGAATTTAGTAACACTAAAGTAGCTGTGTGTAATGCACAGTTGTCACATGGTCGTATTGCCTGATGACACATTGTTCAGTTTCAAAGATCACCAGCATTCTTAACACTGCTCAGAATAAACTCTGCAAGAAACCTGTCATTGTCACTCCTCCGTTTTTATCACCCAGCACGTTTCACCAAAAATCTTGGCATGTGTAGCTTCTCTGATAAAGATGAAAATGTCATGTCTTCCTGTTATGTGGACATTCCTTTTGTCTGGCATTTCTTAATCTTTTCTTCATCCTTTATCAACCATATGTTTTGATGTTGTAGCCCGTTATATTAAAAATTATCGATTTAGGTTATTAGAATTTCAGTATATGTTCAGAAAAATAAATATGCTTTCTAATACATGTCTTTATATTTTATTAAAGGACTGTAAAGTAAAATATAGAACAATTTAGCATTTGAATTGGCAGTTGCACTACAAGCTGCTTCCTAAAGCGTGGGTGTTTTTAGAAGTAAAACTATCCAAACAAGATGTCTTAGGATACGAACAAATATTCTTCAATACATCCTTCATGAATGTATTTTTCACGTGGAAGAATCACATCAAAAAGAGCTCAGTATGTCATGTTAGGTTTTGTCATGTGCCAAAGCTCTAAAAAACTTCTTTTATGGAGTAACAATGGAAGTATTTTTGTGTAATTGCAAGAAAAGACTTTTTCCTTAGTAGACAAGCATGTAGACACAAATGTGACTGACAATGCAATGCTTTAGGAAAACCATCAATTCTTCTGGTAATCGAGACAGTATTTTTTAGAGCAGTTAAATTATTTCAGATGAAAATTAAGTAAAGTATAAAACACAATCATTTGTTTATCAAATAAAGCAAGCAAGTTTAGGTGAGTTGAATGTGATGGCAACTGATGAATTTGTAACTATATCTAAAATCATAACTGAATTTTGATAAGAATTAAGCTTCTGATTTTGGTTTACAACAGCTGAGTCATTTAAGCCCATTTCAGAATTAGACTGTTGATGTAAATATTATTTAAAATAAAACCTCTGAGGGGGAAAAATGCATAGACTATGGAGGTTTCTCCTCTCTACATTGTAGAGAGTTGTAATTAGGTTTAACCTAGTTAATGGACAAGATTTGCCGTGCTCTGTAACTTGCTTAAGTGAATGGATGCAGCCTGCCTGCTGTATCAATTAAAGCACCTCATTTGAGATTTAGAAAATGGAATAATTCATGGATGATCATAGGGACTAAAATGTTTGTAGTAGTGCTCCCTCAGAAAATGAAGCTCATGTTGCCAAAGCATCCTCTTGTAATATTGAGATGAAATCTGGTGTTTCTTGCTCATGGCCAGAGAGAATTCAGAGACAGACCCAGTGCCTTGTTTGCCCAGAGCCTTCAGTCCAGTCATTTTTCACAGGCACATTAATATTTAATTTAGGTAAAATGGCTTGTTTATTATTTTATGCTATTTCTGCCTTCTGAAGAAATGATAGGTTGGTATTTTGAGATGGAAGTAATGTGCGTGGAAGTCATATTCATGGACTAGTTAAGTTTTAGATATACTATAGCTTTAGATAAATGGGAATTCATGATTTTTAGTTTTGGCACAAAGAACATAATAACTGTAGAATAGTGCTGCCTTTCAACATATTCTGACATCCTGGGTTGTGCAGTGAGTATGAACGGGGATTTTAAATGCTGTAATAGGAAGATAGACTGTAGAATAAACAGGGAGCAGGCACACAGGTTGAAGTACAGTGAGAAAATCTTCAATAATACTATTTCATGATGGAGTTTAAGTTGTTTTTTTTTTCCTGCAGATCCTTCTCTCTAAATTGTTCTATTGATCCATGAAAGAAAGCAGTTGTTAAATAAGGTTATAATCAACATAAAAACCTGCAGAGTATTTTAGGGCTCCAGTCAATTAGGGCCACTGTTGCAAGGGTTCTGCAGCTGGAGAGCGTCAGGTAACTTTGCAGAAACTGTGTGCATGGAATCAGCTAGGAGCTAACACTATTTTTGTATTAAGCCAAAATTCTTCAAATATGGTAAAAGTAAGAGGAAATACCATAGATTTGGATTTGGAACAGGAATTTGCCTTTTTAATGTACATTTTGTAAAGGTGGGGAATAAATGTCACTGTATAATCACGAATGTTGTTTTTAAACAAATCTTTCCTCAGGAGAGAGAACGAAGGTCACCAGCATTTAATCTTCATATAACCACCTTCCCAGAGAACAATGGAAGTGCCCTTCAACTGTTCTGCCATCAGGAAGGAATAAAGGTATATGCAGAGCACTAGAAACAGCTGGATGGCTAGGAACCTTTTTTGAATGACCAATCTAATATCCAGACGAATGGTTTGACAGTTGTGGGAAGAAAATGTGAAAAAAGAAATTTAGTAAGAAAATATATTTTTAACTGGGGAAACGGTTTCATAGGAATATGTTCTGGTCATCTGTCAGGAGTTCCTCAGTGGAACTGAAGGCTGGTCAATCAAGATAATTTGTATATTGTCTAGGGAAGTATGTGGATGCTGATGTGATTCATTGTCAGGCTTGCTACAGTACATGGTTCGTGATATTAAATGTCTTATTCTAAGTTCAGCAATATGGCATTCAGTTCTAATTTTACACCCAATTTAGTGAAGCCTTTTGTTTGTTGAATGAATATGTTTAAGTTATTTGCCAAGGCGAAGGCCTTGAAGCATGAGGTGCCTGATCCAAAACTCATTCAGATAGGTGAAACTCTTCTAGAACAAGAACAAGATAAACATCAGGATCTCCCTTCATTAGCTTCTGATATGAGGAAGCAAGAATTACTCTTTTCACTCCTGTTCCCCCACAAACAGGCTATTCGTGCAACTTGATTTTCATACTGGTTCACTTAAGATTGAATTCAGACTTGTGTTGTCAGTAATGTTGCACAGCTGGCCGGGGTAACTTTTGTACAAGTAACTAAAGCGTAATCTCAGTGCCACTCACTAGTGATTTATGGTCGTATTTTTAGTTGTGTTTGCAAGTCCTCTTATGGGAGGCTTGTTGCTATTCAGTGCTTTAATGAGCACAGTATGATCTCTAGAGGAAATAAACTGAAGTTGTTGGCTGCATATTTTTAGGAAGCTGACTAGTCTGAAAGAAAAAGTTAAAGGATGATTCTTACCTAGAGATTTGGTTGGATACTCATCTGCCAAACCACACCGAGAGTTGTCCATTAGCATATTACCTACAGATAGAGCCAGACCTGCTTTTAGCTTATCTGTTATTCTAATCTCCATGTTGGCTGTAGCAGGTATAGTGTACCAGAATCCATAATTCCTATTTTTTTCCATTGTCATCTGTGTTATGCTTTAATAGGTGGGTTCTTTTCAGTCTGCCCTTCAGTTTGTTTACCTGGAAGGTTGGGCAGTCACCTAATATGGGCAGACTGAAATAGTTGACCTTTTGTCTGTTTTCAGTGTTCTTCAAAATTATTAGCCATCAGTAGCAATGTAGATTCCAGCATGATGCAAAGTCTGATTTGGTTTCTGATTCTTCCTTTATGCGTCATATGGAAATAAATCAATTGGAGTGATTATTCCTCAATAGATGCAAGAACTTGCATGTCTTAGTAAATTCCGTTCTTCACTAGTGTTACTGGTGGGGTAAAGAAGTTTCTGTTCAGCGTTGTCAATGCTGATCATAATCAATAGTTTAGTTTTTAACATAGATCCAAACACAAGTGTATTATGATCTGCACCATTCTTGAGTTAGTGATATGCACAGTTAAATAGTTCATGTAGCATTTGGGAACACCCCTGAAGTTTTTGGGAAAGTAGGGAGGGGGCTTCTCAGGCTAGAACATCTCGAACACAACACTGTGACATGTTGGCCTTTCCTGAGTGCTGAATGTGAGTAGAAGTGGAAGGTGGCAGCATTTAAGAAGGCTGTTTTGCGATATGTATGTGTATTAAGCATTTTTGAGTTATATGAACTGGTCTATTCCCATGCTTTCAAGGCTTCCTGCCTTCAAATAGCATGGCTGCATGCAAGCTGTCAGTGGAAATGATCCTTGGTCCATGTTAACTTGCAGACCAAACCTGGGATAGTTCAGGAGAATGAGATTACCGGTGGTTAAACAGTTCCATGTCCCTTCCCAACAACTTTTTAAACTCAAATAGAGTTCTGGGGCCTAGGGATGGACCCTGGCACAGTGTTGGTGTTAAATATCGTGTGAGTTTTATCAGGAGAAGGTTCTTCACCCAGAGGGTAGTTGGGCACTGGAACAGGCTCCCCAGGGCAGTGGTCACAGCACCGAGCCTGGCAGAGTTCAGTAAGTGTTTGGACACTGCTCTCAGGCACATGGTGTGACTCCTGGGCATGGTGCTGTGCAGGGCCAGGAGTTGGACTCAATGATCCTCATGAGTCCCTTCCCACTCGGCGTATTCTATGATTCTGTGATTCCATGAATGTATTCCTCTCTCTTTTGAATCGGAGGAGCGGTTTTCTGTATTTCAGTGGCTGAGCCTTAATAAGGATGGGTTGTTCAGTTCGTTATCTGAGAGCTGAGTGGCAGCAAAAATGTGGCTTTCTATTCAGAAAGATGATTATGAGCTGATAATATTTGGAGGAGCATGTTCAGCCCACTGTGCACGTTCCCTTCTGCCACTGTAAGGCTGATTTGAAACTCCATGATTTTGTTTAGCAAAGAAAACAAAAAGCAAACCACCTAGCAAACCTTCTTAGCAATTATTTGTTCATGCTCTCTGTCCTTTTAACTTCTGTAGCTTGATATGGTTGGTGCTCCACTCCAAGCAAACAAACAAAATATTTTTTAAGCCTTTGTCTTTACGTCTTTTAAGCCTGTTTATCAGTTTTGATCTTTCCTCTACACATATTAGCTGGATGATAAGTGTGAATGATACAGGAGCATTCTGCCCTTATGCACAGACATCCAGGTTGCTTGCTATAATTGAGAGTGATTTTTGGTTTTGTCTTTGGAAGTGTCAATAACCCTTTTGTAATTGTGATGCTAAACTAATGTTAAGCTTATTTATATTTGAAGTCTTTTCGGATACAGAAGTGAATAAAGGGTACATAAAACGTAGCGTATAAAAACTGTTTCTCACCTACTCCATAAAAAGTAAGTGTTGAACATCTTTTTCAGGACGTGAATATATCTGAACTTATGAAGAAGCTAGATATTCTTGGAGATAATGGGGTAACGATTTTTTACTTTTAAATGTACCTCCAGTTTCATGGTTAATTTAAAGCAATTTTTTTTTCCCTCAGCAGATACTGGCATCCAAGACAATGCACAGGATGACTTTTATATGCCTGTATTTATATGAAAAATATGAATGGTTAGGAACTGCTTTTACAACATGAATTTTTTTAGTTAAACTGATGGTTGTGCAAGGTATATTTTTTTAAGGTAGGATTTGGTCTTGATTGAATGACATAGAAAAAGGGCACTGTAATAGGCAAAGTGGAAAGATAGAAAACAGAAGTCAAAGCCAGACCAAGTTGCTTGTGAATTATCCCTCCTGAGTAGTAATAGCAGCACCTTCTGCTGTGAAGGCTGGCACTGCTAGGAGTGGATTTTCTGGGAGAAAGGCAAGAATAACTGTCTCCCCTTTTTCCTCTTTATTGCTAAACATAGTGTAAAATCTTGGTCCCACATTTGGGGCACAAACATCCAGGGAGCTGAGTCCAGGTTTTAGCTAGATTTAACAGATAGAGGTCTTTATAATACTAGTTTACATTCTAGATTTGCGTGTTATGTTGCAAGTCCTGTGGAGGTTTCTATGATACTTACTCTTTGCATTGTTGTCTTTAACTGGAAGTCTGAAGTGCATGAAGGGGAGATTCACTTGCTGCAGGGCTTAGTCCAGTGAACTGGCAAAAATAGGGAAAAAATTGCAAAATCCCTGACTAAAACCACTTAATTTTCATTGGATTATCTGTTTCATTGAATGATCTGTTGAAAGTGTTGGGGGGCTGGTTTGCTGAAATAGAGTGGAACTAAGCACCCTTGGTTTAACTTTCAATGCTTTCAGTCATGGGATCCTTTTTGGTCATGTCTATAATCCTAAATGTTGTATTTTTAATCCTAATTTATTTTTTAAAGTACGGTTAAAACTTACTGCTTGTGTTAAAGGATGAATTTTTAATCCAATTAAAATGTATCTTTTTGTATTTTAGAATTTGAGAAATGAAGAGCAAGTTGCAATAATCCAAGCTGGGACTGTGCTTTCCCTCTGTGAAAAGGTAGAATTCAATAAATATTTTTCTCTGCTAAAAACTGTCTGTGTCTTCTAAGATACCTCATAACTTTGCCAGGGAAGCATGGTTTTTCTGCACAGGTCATCTGTAGCATGTATTCATCCCTACATGAATGTTGGAATTGTGATGTCTTGAGGTAAAGGCAAACTTAAGAAGGAAACCCAGTTTTAAAATAGAAACATGTTTTGGAGATATTCCCTTGGCATAAAGTACTAAAAAAACCACTTAACACAAGAGACTTCATTCCTAGAAATGCTGGTGTCCTCAGTGCTCTGGGAACAGGTGTGAGGTGCCCGTGGTCCTTTTTGGGCTCGTTTCTGTGGATGACTGAAAAAGCTCAGTGGTCCTTTTCTCTGTAAATTAGTGGACATAGATAAAAAGTAGTTTGCACAAGATAAGTAATCGATCAGGTCACTCATTTCTGTATGGCTTGTTCTTTACTGCCAGAGAACATAATCTGTATATGAATAGGGGTGACATTTAGAACTAAGAAAGACTTGCTAAGAACTAAGAAAGAAGAAGCTCTGTGCATCCTTTTTCTATGTTTCTACTAAATCTTTCCTGATGTATTGTTGAAATTCAGAATCAGATATTTTAAATTAAAATTTGAGCAATTTTAATAATTGCTTTAATTGATATAATTTTGATAAGCTACTTATCTAAATACCTTAAAGTAAATAATCTACATTAGGTAATTTAATAATCATTAATTTAAGCGAGTAATTGCTATAGGCAAAATAAAAATGGGTAGAAGAGCTAAAATCCCTATGTTTTTTTGCTGTGTTGTGGCATTAAAAGAGAAGGTGATGATTTTAGCACTTTAGATCCAAAAAATGGAAGTGGAAGAACCCCATTGTAAAAGGCTAATATATAGACTCCTAAAAATCCATGGTTGTGTCTCCTGTGCCTTTTGGTTCCAGAAAGGCTAACAGGTGTAGAAAGATCAGAATCAACATTTAGTTTTGGATATCATTTCCATACCTTCAAAAAAATTAGACCTCTTATTTTTGCAAATAGCCCTTCACTTGATTGAGGGTAGCTCTGAGTGATGCTCAGGATTTCCCATTTCCATTGATTTCAAAGGTTCAGAATGCTCACAGTCTTGCTGAATATCAGTAGTGAGGCTTTCCTTAGGAGTATCTTCAGCTTGTCACCTTTGAAATGAAGAAAATGAAGATGGTGAAAACAGAATCTCTGGGCAATATGGTGTTCCTTTTAATTTTCTTCTGTAGAAAGTTAACCTGCTAAGAAGATGAAACAAATTTCCATTTTTATTCATCAGTTCTCTTAAAGTGGAAGGTTCAAAGTAATGAATTCACATTTTGTTTATTTGTAAACTTATGTTTGAAATTTCCTATCTAAATCTTTGGAGGGAAAGCTCTTATGTCATTATGTTTGTCAATTCCTTTGAGTCTGAGCCCTGATGAATTCACCAAAACACTAAATTAAAGAGTTGATGCGGAATGGTTACCCAAAGATTTAAAGCAGATATGAGTAGTCCAGTGTTAGTAAACAAGGCATTTGAGGAAAGTGATAATTATCAGTGGCAAAGCTGTGGCTGGTTTGAATGGGAGCTGGTGCTGCAGAAAGAAGCATTAGTCTAAAATCTGCTCTCTGTAAGCTAGTCATGGGTCCTTATTGTAGACCAGTAGGGAAACGAAATGAAACAATTCACAACTGACCATTCCCATCCATTCCAATAAACGTAAATTGAAACATTAAAATAATGCTGGTGATGGTTAGTAATTAAGCAAGAACCTTGTATCTATGCATTTAGCTATTATGATGTGTAATTTTTACCTTTGGAATGCAATGCCTGTTCTTCATTCTGATTGTTTGGATCTCACCATGATGGTAAGGGATTCATAGTAGCAACAAATGCTTCCACCTGTCTGTCTGTCTGTTTTATTTTTCCCTCTACATTACCAATGTTTTACAAGTGAGCCTTTTCCCACAAAAAGTGTGGCAAACCACACAAAATAAAGTGTTGAGTTTTCCATCTTGTCTTTGGTTTAAATCGCCCTCTGGAAAAATGCAGGACTGGGGGTCTGAAGTCAGTTTCACAAATTGGGCCAACAAGCATTTGAGTAGGAAACAGTTTGATTTTGCATTCTTGACCCAAGTCTATGTTGTTTCTTGAATTTTACAGGGAAAAACCCCATTTGATTTGCTGTAGGAAAGCAACCTCCACTCGTTAGTTTTTAGTGTGTCTCTGCAGTCCTCCATTCTGCCTGTGCTCTCACAACCTCTTTATTCATGTGTCTTCAGAGTGAATAGATAGCATGGGGAAGAGCATATGCCTGGAAGTGTTGGCAACAAACTTGCAAAATGTTTGGTAGAAACTTTTTCAAAACCTCTGTCCCTTTTCTATTTTTTCCTCTTCATGCTGCTGTAGTGGTTGAAACAGATAGAGGGGACAGAAGCTGCACTGACACAGAAGATGTTAGACCTGGAGAATGAAAAGGTAAGGAACAATAGCTAAAAGTATAATTCATTTAGCTAAAACTCATCTCAAGGGAATGTGTATATATTTCATCCCAGTCTGGTTTGCTGCCTTTCTCAGCTTAACAGAGGTGGCTTCATGATAAGATTGACTAGTGGTTTCTAGAATAATCTATTGCTTGTATTCTTTGGGGTGAGACAGAACTTTCAAATCTACATAGAACAAAAGTAGCAAAACATATACAAATTAGACCACAAAGGCATAACTGCAGAGCACATTAACCAAACACTGTGATATTGTCTTTGTGCTTTCTTTGTGTATTAATTTGTTGGGCAGCAGCGTCATCTTTTCAATCTTGGGGTCACGCTAGTAGAATTGGCAAGGGTGTTTCTTTGCTCTCTGGTACTCAGCTTCTGGACAAGCTGTCAAGACCTCTTACTCCAGATGACCTTTCTTGCCCCACGGTCATCATGCCTAAAGACAGAATGTTTTCTCAAAAAGCAGGTCTGTCTTGAAGAACAAACTGACCTTATTTTTCCATATGTTGGACGATTTTAGAAGGAGAGTTTGGTTTTATTGGTTTACCATGCATGCTGTGCTTCACATCTTCAAATGGCTTTCCAAACACGGATTAATCCTCACCACACCTTTTACAGGTAGATAAATAAGCAGCATTGCATTCATCCTGAAGAATAGGACAATGAGACAGGGAAGTTAAGTGATTTGCCCAGGGCCACTGGAGTGTGTGTTTGAGCCACAAACAAAAAGTGAAGTGCTCAGACTGTGTTCTTTGTTGAGTGTAACCTGTCATACCGATTGTACTTTAACATAGATAAGATACTTTCCACATGTAGTATTTCTTTATTTTTAACTCTTGTTTTGGAAAAATACAAAGGCTTGGGAAAGGAAAGTGCCCACAGATACTAGATTCTTTTGTAAAAAGCATTGGAAAAAATAGGGGCTTTATAACCTGATATATTATTGCCCTCCTTATTACCTGTGATGTTTTCAGGTCTTAATCCGGATAGCCCTTGCATCTATTTGTTTAGCACAGCAGTCTGAGAATCTGCATGCTTAATGATTGACTCAAGGAGTTGAGAAATTATGTTCTAGCATGAGACTTTTAGGAAGACTGGGCACTGGTTTAGTCATCCTTGAAATGTGTGTTAAGGGTCTGAGATCCTATTCTTGTTTCCTTCCCTCTTGTTTTCTGTGGACAGCTTTTGCTATCCCTTTTCGAGATGTAACATGATCAGGGCAGCTGCATTGCTATTCTGGGGTCTGGTGGTAGCTCTGACACACTTTGCAGTCTCAGACAAGTCAATCTGCCTCTGTGGTGTCAGACACCTGAAAGAAAGTCAGGACCAGCCTGTCCCTTGCTGTGCACTCACAGAGCATGGTGGTGTTCATCCTGTACATCAGCCTTGCAGTTGCTGTAACCCATCCATGTCAGAAAACAAGCCACCTGCATCGTCAAGGTGGGATTCAGCTGCATAAACATGGTGTCTAATGCCATATCACATTCTCCAGAGTTCTGAACTCAGAGTTCTGGAGGTGTCCACAAAGGGCTGAGAAATATGTCCTACAGGACTTGTTGGAGGCCCTTTCCCTTCAGGACCAGTAGCATATTTAGAATATGCTGGAGCAGCAGATTCTGAAATGGCTGTCATAGCAATAGATGCCCATCTGTTGTCAACCAAATTCCAGCCCTAAGATCAAGGCCTGACTTAAACTTTGGGTTTGCCTTCAATATTAATTAATAGGTAATTAAAAGAACTCCAAGTTTGAAAAATAAATTAATAGTAAGTATTATACTTCTTATACAGAGAACAAGTAGCTCCTTGTTCCTCTGAATCATCTAATACTGGTCTTATATGTTGCTACAGCCACCAGTTCTACACTGAAAACAGACAGAAAAGTTGTCAGAAGTCCACATATATGTCTGAAGGAAAAATTTGGCCAAATAAGTGACTTTTTGGCAATCCCATATCCAATAAAACTAACCAGAACAGCAATGTTTGAATTTTTTAATACTGTTAAGAAAAGCTGCAATTAGTGATCTTAAGAACCCTAGGTATTTAATTTGTCATTTGTTCTATAGGTTGAGGAAATGCAAAAGTTTGTTGATTAGAAAAAAGAATGATGGAAAATATTAAATTCATTCAAAGAGCTTTTCTGCTTTCTGGTCTACTACTAATTCTTTTGAGTGTGAAAACCTGTTTTGAAGGAAAATCTAATAAAATTAAGGAATTATTTTATGTTCTATGTACTATCATGGAACCTGGTCTAAGGGAAAGTGTCCCTGCCCCTGGCAGGGGGTTTGGGTCTAAATGATCTTTGAGGCCCCTTCCAACCCAAACCATTCTATGATCCAAAACACTCTAAAGGCTTGATTAATCAGACAACCATTTGAATGTCCACTACTTCTTGAAACATGTTTTGTATACTGAGTTCCACTGAAATCCCAGTCTGTGGGGTTTATATATAATAACTGTGAAAGCTGAGGAGTTTGATTTTTAAGAAAAAAAGTAAACAATCCCTGTAAATCTTAGGTGGCTTGAAAACTTCTTCAACTAGTTACTCAATCTCTCTGGGCATCACTTCACCTGTTTCAAATCGGCCTCCTGCCTGTACAAGCTGAGGACCGAGTTGTTACTTCAGCTCCAGTAACACATCATGGGATGGTGTTGCGGAATCCAGCTGTGGCCCTGCATGTTCGGGTTTCCTCCCTAGAAGAACAGATCAGACAGCAGAAATTAGGGCTTGCCCCATGCAAGGGGGATGCATGGGATATTTTCAGAAAGTGGAAACACCCTCTCTTGTGTTTCTCTTTTCCCTCCCTTGGCCTGCCCTGTGCGAGTTACAGCTATTGGACCACATGCATGTACATCCCCACTCACCTTTTGCTGCTCTGTGCACTTCTGTCAGGCCCAGGCAGGTTTCTACACTGGTGTAGAGGTCAATGCTTTCTAGGTACAACTTGTTAATGTGATACACATGTTTGAAGTGCTAATACTGTAAAATTGATATTCCAAATATCCTTAGGATGAACATGGTCATTTGCTACAGGTTGTTTTTTGCTTTCAAGTGGAAAGCTTGTATAAAAATGATGGCATTTATGATTCTTCATGGAATAGGATAAAGAACAAACACTCCCTTGTTTTTATTGTTGCTCAGGACCTGTTCAGTAAACAGAAGGGTTATTTAGAGGAAGAACTCGACTACAGGAAGCAAGCTCTGGACCAGGCATACATGGTAGGAAAAGAACAGTCATTAAATTTTTTTCTGTTTGAACAGATTTGATAAAATGCAGGTTTATTTTTTATTCTTTTAATTTTAAATAGGCCTCTTTCTTACTTTGTATCTTTTTTTTCCCTGCCAGACTAGAAATCAACTATTTCTTAAAAAAAAGTTTAGGGAATGAATTATAGTACTTACAAGTGTAACATTTTTGCAGTACATTTTTTATTCTATGATATGCAAACCTCTTGTTGGTACATCTGGAATGGGAAAAGCTGGTTTATGTATGAACAAAACCATGACTGGTAAAACACACCAGAAATTACTTTAGAACTTTTCCAGTATTTATTTTCCTGAAGCATTTGTAAGTATTACTGCTGCTAACCTGACCTAAATCAGGAATGCCTATTCTTCCTATGCGATTTCTTCCTTTGCGATCCCATCCAACCTTGCCCTTCCTGGTTTTCAAAAGGGAACCTGCAACCTTGCCTTTTCTCAGGCTAAACAACAGTTAGGAATTATCCAGGAATTGGTAAAACTGCACACACAACTTTGCTAATGGTGAAACTTTGGGAAATCAAAATATAATGGCCTGAAGCACTATTTATATATTGTAAGTGTTTCTTATGTGGAAAATATTTTCAGAGAAGAAGCAAGGTCTAGTGCTCAGAGCAGATAACAGAGATAAAAGCAAGCAGGCACTATTTCTAGCACTGTGACCTTGGGCAAGCCATTTAACCTCTCTGTGCAGCTGTTTATGCATCACTAATATGGATGGAATTACCTACCTCACAAAGGTGTTATGAGCGCCAAAGAGATGTGGTCAGATGCTCTTGATTCAAATATTGTCAGCATGGATGCTGGTTTTTGATAGGAGCATACTAACCCCAGTAATCAGGGAAACACTGCCATGATTCCGTTCTTTCTTCTTGGGAGTACAGTTCTCCACATGAACGTGAAGTTCTCTTGTGTTCTCTGCTTTGCAAAGTACTGCAGTTTTGGTCAGTGCATGAGAATCATGCTAGGAATCTGGCAGACAGCAGGAGACAGATGAGGGATTAGTGTATACAAGTGTTCCTCCTTTCATTGCTTATGGCAACTTGGAACTAAGCCAGTGACATAGACTGTGAGCCATGGATGTCAGGTCAGTAGGACCAGAGAGAGGGAAAGCAAGATTTCTGTTCACTGTTTTTCCTTTGGTTTTTTTGTTTTATAAGATGGTTTAACAATTCAGTTTAGTAGAAGGAAGTCTGTTAGTTTTAATTAAATTTGTAATGTTCAGCATCAAGATTTGGAGTTTTATCAGGTATTGAATGCAGACTTATCTTCTGAATCTTTCTTGAGTGGAAGAATCAATGATTTGCTAGAACAGGACCCATCCCCTGGGTGTCAATACATGCCAGGAGGCTGCGTGCACTCTGTGTGGAATGCTCCTCACTGCTCACGCTTGCTGCTTTCTGTTTACCTGTCTGTGTCCATCCTGCCCTCCTGCCTTAGCCTTCGCTTGCCAGCCTTCTCCTCTAGCTGTTGGTGGGTCGTTTGCTTGCTGGATTCAAATGTCGGCTTGTCTGTGTGTGATTTGGGTTGCACTAGAAAATCCAGGAGCTGGAAGCCACGCTGTATAATGCCCTGCAGCAGGATCCAGGCAGGCGGGCGAGCGAGTCGCTGACGGAAGCCCAGCGGGAGGATTTGCGAGCGGCGGTGGAGAAGGTGCGGCGGCAGATCCTGAGGCAGAGCCGTGAGTTTGACAGCCAGATCTTGCACGAGCGGATGGAGCTCCTGCAGCAGGCCCAGCAGGTAATCCTGGTTCTTCCTCCTTCCCCTTGGTGTTGGTGTTACCTCTGTGGTTGCCGCCACCGCCCGTACGACAGCATCGCTTCACCCTCACCTCGTGGAGTTCTGTTCAGTCTGGTCTCTGTACAGCTCCCGTGCCAAGGAGCCGTGTGGTGTCAGGACCTGGTTGCGCTGGGCATGGTACACACAGAACACGTCACTGTCTCACCACAAGGTCCTGTTGCACAACCTTTCATGTGCGAGTAACCACACAGTCTTCCACAGGACTCCAAGGGGAGCTTTTTGCAAGTTTAAGGCCTAAATTAGAAAAAGTTAGAATGGAAGGTTGTTAGAATGTAACACTGTGGAAAGAGGAAAGGCAGAAACAGTAGTTACAGGAGTCCAAGTTTTTTATTTTCCCCCCCTTTTTATTTATTTTAGCTATTTGTGAAATCTTTTAAATAAAATAAAAAAGATGAAGTCACAGGAAGTCTTTTGGGAGGCCATTTACAAGCTTTCACACCTTTAAATTCATTCGGAAAAGCCTTGTCTGTCCAAACTGCTTCCTTAAGCACAGTTATTGACAACTTGAATTTGGCAAGGTCCTGGCCTATGGAAGTGTGATAATTATTTAGTATTGGTAGCATTGCTTGTGTTTCTGTGCAAATATTTAGTGACAGAAGAGAGCTGCATGTCTCAGGGTGTTAATTACTACAGCAGAAATAATTGTTTCCAAGGATTTTGGTTCTCCTTCATATCAGACTCTGGAAGTTGCCAGCAGATGTCTTAGATCTTGAGGACAGCTTGGCTACTTTCTGTACAAGTCTGAAATCACATACTGTAAATACCAAAATGGGCTATGCAGAGGTGTCCAGAACATTGTTGCTATTTCAGGTGCTGACTCAGTTGCTGGGGCAAGAACTGCTTTCAGTTTCATCCAAGCCTCTCTCTGTTCAAGGTTGGCTTTGTAGATGAATATAGATGAAACTGATGTAATGTGACTCAGCACTGCTGTGATCATCTTCTGTCATCCTGCAATGGTGGGAAGTGCTTATGGTGGCAGTGCTAGAGCTGAACTCTGAGTTCCAAGAAGTTTCCTTTCTCTACTCCTTGACTCTGTTCCCTTGGTTTGGAATGCATAACATTGAGAGCAGGAGATGAACTTGTTTAATGAGTGCCACCTATTTTAGTCATTAGCAATGGTGCACAGAAAGCTGGAGAAGGTAGGTACCAGCTGGCACTAAAAGTGTCAGAAAGAGACAGTAAACATATTAAATTTGGTAAATGAGGATGGAGACAGAAGCTGTTAGTTTAATATTATTAGTGTAGCTGAAAATTAGTGAGTATGAAGTTTTTTGCTAGTCTCTTAGGTGGTCCAATTTCTGAGCCAGACTGTTGGTGTTTTACTTAGAACAATAACACAGTGCTTTTCAGTTGGGTAAATATTGTTTGTCAATGACATTTAATGGGTATGAATGACATCGTGTGTTGAGTAATGGCTCTACTCCTAAATAATTGACAATTTCAGATTTTAACATCAGACTAGATATAGTTTGGTCCTTTGCTTTCACCAGGAGTGTGGTTTGACACTGTTTGAAGGACTGCTGTTGGATAGAGCCTTTTTGTGGCCCTTGTTAGAGTGTATTTTGGGGGGACCTGGGCAGAGCTTCTAAGCTGAGCTCATGTAACAGTGGCAAATAGAAAGGAAAAAATAGGAGTAGGTTTGAAAAGTGAAACAGTTGTTCTAGAGGACTCAAAATCCATGTTTTGTGCATATCTGGGGTTTAATTTAGATTTTGTTCCAATTTATTCCATGACCTGCTTGCTATCAATTAGAGCACTTTATATGCACATCTGGAGCACATCTTCTGTTAGTCCAGTTCATGTATTCACAGATTGCTTAACGACATAAGGTTAAATATGATGAGTGTATAGGAAAACAAAAATGCTAGCATAAACATAGCTTCATTAGCCATGGATGTTTATGTACCTGTCTCCAGATCCGTTTTATAGCATGTCATTAGAGTTTCGTGTTGTGCCCATCTCATTAGACATGCTAATGTTACAGCCCTGCAGGACATGTTAAACTGAATTCCACTGTTAATAAGCAGCTAAGTATTTTAGTAATCCATTTTTAACACACACACATGCCCACCCCACACACACATGCCCTATTAAACAGGAAAAACAAAGGCAAAGATGCTAGTTAATTTGCCTGGGATATTGGAGGGCTAATTCTCACTGGATTACTTTCATCTCACTAGCAAGTGACAGAAGCTGAATATTACACAAATGAAACCGTACTTGTGCTGGCAGAATTCTAATGAATGGATGAAGCTGCACTAAGTACATCCCTTTCCTCATATATTTATGTCCAGGAGAAGTTTTGCTGACATTGTGACATCAGCAAACGCGCATTACACTTTGTTCTGGCAAAACTGTGGTCTAGACCTGGTCATGTTTTACAGTCTGCAGTGCCTCTACAGTATGTGCAACACTTCTTCCTCTGCTGAAGTGGAGGTTACAGAGGATGATAGGACAACAGGATGGACCTGCAAGGCTTCATACAGAGTCTCCTTGTTGCAAACACTCTCAAACTCCCTGAAACAGAAACCAAGTACTAAAGACTCCAAATTCTATGAAACTTGGGAAGTTCAATGACTTCCAGAAGGCCTGTTTCTTTGCTTCCATTACTTTCTGGTCTGCCTGATACAAGAGCTTCAAAAGAACAACTCTGCTTATCTGGCCAGCTGTCAACAATCTTCTCTCAGTCAGAGTTTGTTTATCAGACACAGAGAGAGGGTTCAAGGAGATCTGATGATGAAGGAGTTCTCACCTTCCTGCCTGTAAATGTTCCTTGACCATATGTGCATGTTATAGGTTCGTATGCAGGGTTTCATTATGGATTAATTGCTTCATGCAGGGACTTGGAGGATTTAGCTTGTGAGGTGCTGGTTTTACAGAGCTGGTAAATGTCCTTCCTGGGGAATGACTGTCTGAAAGGGACAGGGATGGCCATAAGGAGATGGGTAAATTGTTGCCCAGGTGTGAGCTTGTGCTGCTTTATGTGTTCTTCTTTGTCTAGATATAAAGCTTGAGTTCTTAGCCACTTTTTTCCAGTGAAATAAATACATTTTATGATGCTAGGCTCTGTATTACATTGGTAGGTCTGTTCTTCTTGGGCATGTATAGCCTCACATTATTATTGTTCATTAGTATATAAATGGAACCATTCATGTATACTCATTGTACATTAAGGAAACCAGGCCTCTGTGGAGCCAAATTAGACAGACTGTGTGATTAGATCTGCTTGCTAAGGCACACAACACTTTTATTAAACCCAGAGTGCAACATTCAGGTCTGGGGGACAGATCCTCAGCTGAAGCATGTTGGCAGTACTCACTTTAAGTCAGAGAGGGTGCTCTGATTTACACCATCCTCTCTATTTGGAGGAGGTAAAACATGTTAATTAAAAATCTGTCATGAGCAGCTTGTGATATTTGCTTGCAGCAATAGGGCACGTGCAGTTCAACCGCCGCCCCTGCGGATATTGCCATCAAAAAAGTCTCATTGTGCTACACTGCTATTACAGCCTTTTGTAAATCAATGTCTGGTTTATTTTCAGCAGGACTTCATTTAAAAGTAACATTTGTGCTCTAGTCAGTGCAGTGGCATGACTTCTGTGCTTTTTTTGAAAATGTGAAAGTCATTAGTAACAGATTCTGTTGAGAAGGGTAATTTTTTATGTATATATTTTAAATCATTTCTAGAGGGAGAGAAAAATGTGTTGTGTGGCTATAAAATCCATCCCTGAGCAGAGATTTTTTGAACAGAGAAATACAATATGTTTCTGAAGTAGTGATATCAGCTTCCTAATTAGGCAAACTCAAAAAAAACCCCCAAAGCACCCCAAACAAAAAACAACAGGAACCTAAAAAATCCTAGTACAGAAAATCCACACAGCATCATGGTTAGTTCACCTTAAAAATACACTGTAATCGTCTTGTCTTCTAAAACCAGTAAATATTTAAATGTCAAATTATGCATTATATAAATCAAACAAATTTAAACCCAAAATATATTCCTGCTGGTTTTAGTGTAGCTGCTTCTGGAGTATGAAACTGGGGAAAGTCATCAGAAGCAGGCTTTAAATTACGATAGATTTATTCAAATTGCACTGTTGGCAGTATTCAAACATGAAGAAAATTTATAATAGAAGTATAATTTATTCTGATTTCATCTGAAGTTATTTTAAATCCTAAGAGAAGATAGAAAATCCTTGAAGGATAGCAGATTGACACACACTCAGTCCCAAAAATGGTTGCTGCCAGTCAGAAGGTATATGAAAGACAGATTTTATTAATGTAGTCCAATAATTTTCCAGAGCAGTCTTATCTTTGTAAAAAATTGTAAGGAAAAAATAAAGATAAAAGATACATGAGTTCATTGTGTCATCAAAAAGTGGGAAACATTTTTTTTCCTTAAGTTGCACTGTAGTACTGTACTAAGCTGAGTGTGTTCTATTCTAACTTGTATTAGAATATTCTTGGTTGAAGCTCAGTTTTACAGAGTAAAAGAAATCATTACTTCTAGACCTGAACATGAGACATCTATGGACTGCTGAAGTCATCCAATTCCAGCTTTAAATAGTTAGAATGCAGCTGTAAAAAATCTAACGATGTTTTCTTGAAACTAGGGCATTTACTCCCATGACCAAGTAATAAGAGCAGAAATTACTACTTTATTTGCCTGTTTTACTAGAAGAAGGCAAAGCTTTAGGACAGAGCAGGTACTGACCTCCATGTGTCACTGCTATAGGGGAGGATTCACTGCAGGTGCAATGCCTCAGGTGGTGTTTTTCATGGACACGGAGGAAAAGTCAGAAGCACCAATGCCTTTTTTCATCCTGAAATGTCAAAATATTGCTTGAAATTGCGAAACAACAAACTGGTTTTCTTCACTAAGTTTCTTAGCTCTTTTTCTGACCATTTTTTTCCAAGGGCACAGTTCTTCCAGCTTAAAAGGCCAAACAAAGCTATGGCAAATGCCATTGCTCCATGAATTCTTCCTGCTCTTTTGTATAGGGACAACTTTTCCATATACAAGGAGAGTAGTTTGTTTACAAATCCATAGGGTTGGATGTCACCATATCTATATGGTCATATTGGCTCAGCTATTTATAATATATATTTGTTTGGGGAGGGGGTGGTTGGTGTTTGTTTCTCACCCAGGGAGAATTACTAAGGTTTAATGTTGGACTGGGAAGGCTCTCAGGGGAGGGAGAGAGGGAGGGAGGATGCTGTGCTCAGTGTACCTCATTGATAGGCATAAGGAGGTGTTGTCTTAAATCTTCCCTCCTTGGCACAATGGTTTGTGACAGAGAGGACGAGTTGAAGACTGCTCCTCCTCTGCTGTGTTGCCTTTTGCCAGACAGGGTGGCTCGGTCAAAAACTCACGGCTCTGTCACACAATTTAGAAATTGGGTAGAAGTATTACTATGAACCTTCCTATAATAATAATTGGGGAGGCTAAGATTATTTTTCCTCCGAATCTACATAGATTTAATGGTTTAATATTTTTATTTTGAATCTGAAGTGTTAAGGTGCTAGCTGTTTGCATGCAATACAAAGAGGGATACAATAGGGCAACCACTGATTTTTCTTTTTTTAAAATTTTTTTAAATTACTGATGCTTGCTTGGTGTTAATGTTCTGTACTTTTTTGTTCAAAATGTAATAGATTACCGTTGATAATGCAGTTTTTGTATTCATGGATCGCTCTTAAAAGCATCTGATACCACAGCTGTATAACTATCATCAATATTCATCAGGCACGTCATGACTAGGCTAATCATAGTTGACCTGTGGTATTGATTTGTCATGCAGGAGTGAACATGGAGTCTTTCAGGGCATTATTGCTGCTATAATGACAATATCACAATGAACTTCTGTAACTTCCCGCAGCTGAAGTGCATGGCAGATGAGAGTTAATTTTAGTAATTCCTATATGTTCATCCTACAGTGTTTTCTTGTGTACATTTTCTTTATAAAGTCTTCAGCTGTGTCTGCTTTGCTTGTTGCCTTAATCATGCTACTTGTCTGAATAAATGGTTGTAGCAGGACTGCTATAGCACCTAAAAAATGTATCTGAAAGGTCTGCTCTCTGTCCTGAACAAGGGGTGATTGAGGTTCTACTCAAAGAGCAACTCTATGCCTTGCAATAATATTAGTATCAAGAAAACTCTTATCTGAAATTTGCACGCTGAAATCCACTCATCTGACATCCTGAATACACTGTTTCTTAGAAAAAGCCAGTGGGAGACAAGGAAAGACAAGCCTATAAAAGAAAGTGTGTGAAGTTTGTTCCAGAAATTAAGGATCAGCGTATTTTCATATGCACAATGCATACATATATCATTATAATTACCTACATGGGAATTTGCTGTTTAAATGTCTGAATGTAAAATAATCTAAATTTAATGCTAAATAAATACTACATTATGCTTCTGGGGATTTTTTTTCTCTGCCTGATAATGTGTCTAGGCTGTCACAGAGTCAGTTTTAAGATGCTGAATGTGTTTTGTCTTATGAGCTCACACAGACTTTCTGTAAATGGCATAGCCATTCTGTGTAAATATACATCTAATATGGCTTAATTTATTGTTTTTCCGTAATGAAACCAATAGAACTGTTGATATTCTTCTGTTAGATATCAGTGTATGTTGTTGCATAGATTAAAAGATTCTCAGTGTTAAAAAAGATGAATCAAGTTTACTAATAAATACTATGTACATATATTAATTTGTATCAGATATAACCAATAGTTATTTGGGGCTGAATGCATTTATAAAATTCGCCAGTTTACTACTAAAAATATGACTGAATACATATGCTGAGAAATGCATCAGTGCAGCTGCTAAAAGGTTCATTCTCCTCAAAAAGTCAAATAAAGAAACTACAAATGCATAATAAAGATTAAAAAGAGCAATTCTCCTACGTCAGTTCCTATTAATTGGATTATAATGGTTGAGGCTGCAGAACACAGAAAAGAGTGAAATTTTTACCTGCTGTGCAAACAAAATCATGGTGAGAATCAGAGAGGTACAGTATATACAAACTTATCTATTATTATCATATTCAACTGGCCAAAATGTACATTAAGTTTTTACTCATAAAGTAAAATAAGATGTCTACAAAAAGAGCTTAAGCTGATGCTGTTGCAGTAGCATTTTGTTTCCTTATGACCATTACACAAAATCACATTCTAGGAATATGGTATTAAAGGGAACGTTTGGATTTCTGAATAAACACCCCTTCCAGCAGCAGATCCAAGAGCTTGAGTAAGGCATGTGACAATTGCCTATGCAAATTGTATTGTTAAAACACTACAGGCTTTTAAACAGCTGTTAAAATGCATTAGATTTCAAAAAAGCCCGAGAAAAGAATGTGTTTATCCATCACTTTAGTGATTTGAATAATAGCTAAAGGCAAGTCAGTTTATATTCATCTTTGTTTAAATTTATACATGTAACATAGTTATGCTGTTCACACTACTAAAGATCTTACATACCTGTGTCTTAACAGTGATGAGAGTCTTCTTAAAATAATGATGTAATGAAACAATATTGATTCTTCCCTCTGTCTGATTGATAAAATATTTCCCATGCTAAATTTTGCTGCAGAATGAGATACCTTCTTGATAATAAGATGGCTTCAGAGATTCAAAACATGGTTCATGTCAGATATAGTCCATCCACAGTGCCTATCCTGTGAATGTGCATTAACCTGAACCTTTCCAACATTTCAGGGCCAGGCTCTAAGCAGCTTAACAAATCCTTCTTTGTCTGCTTTGTGCTAAAATTATCAAATTGTTTTCTTGGATTTGCTGGTGAATGTAAATCCAATAAGAGTGTGTCACAGGAACTGTTAAGGTGATTTCTAACCCCTCTGATTAGTACATTCCTGTGTTTTCACAAGTACAGTAGCATGGCAAAGAGCATATTTTGCGGCTAGATGAATTGATCTTCTTGGTGTTGCTGTGTGTAAAACAGTTCATTCATATGGATGGGCTCTTTACTTACTTATTTAGGGAACAAGATCATCAGTTCTGCAGTTTGACACCTAAATGAAGGATGATGTGGTCATCATTGTCTGAAAGGTGACATTTGTCAGAGAAGTTCTTTTCCTGATAGATTTTTTCCCCATTTCATGAAGCTCCTTGAGGATTTGAAGCCATCCAAGATGTTGATTCAGGACAGTGAATATCTGACTAGTGCTGTGGGTGAATTGGAGAGAACAGAAGACTTGGATGAGAAAGTCCACTTCATCTAGCCTGCATCACTGTCCAATAGAGAGAAAATGCTGAAATTCTCAGAGTCTGTGTTTGCAAATAAAAAGGCACCTGGGAGATCAAGTAAAAAAAAACCCATAATCTGTGAAAGGCACCATGTAATTGTAGAGTGACACAGTCCATTTCTCATCAGAACTTGAGGTAGCATGAAAGACAAGTTTAATCAAATGAGGAAGTGCACACATTTTGGTTGCTTAGGGGAGGAAATCTGGACCTGGCATTTTAAAGCACTGGGACACTTCAGTACATCTTAGATCAATCTTCTTTCTTTGTGTTCCTGAGGTTCCTCCTATGTCTAACTCTCAAATTTATGACAAATCATTACTGTGCTGATATATTGCCTCTAGTATAAAAATGATAGTTCTGAGACTGTGGTCCAAGGCTCACTGAGCTCAGCCTAAGGATTTCCATTTATTTCAGCGCTCTTTTACAAAGGGCACTATATTAATGGGAATGGTACTTAATGTAGATGGATTATTGCTATTATAACACAAGCTGGGCACACATACTTCATGTGTTCTGTGTGGAAATGCCATTAGCCTTCTTTTTTTTAATGGAGCAATATTTTCATTTTGGCTAAACCACAAGCTGAGTCTTCTAAGCCTGTGTTACTGAAATTTCTCTGTTAGTGAAAGTAGGCTAATATTTCCAGGCACACATCCACCATCGTGCCGCTTGCATTTTGCCTAAACTTTTATTCCTCACACTTCCCAGAGATGTGGCTTGCAACCTTGAGGTTGCAGTACAGCCACAGGAGCCAAAGCATGCTAAAATTTACAGAAATTTCCCTTTTGAAGTAATTACCTGGCTGGTTCTGCACTGGCAGTGTATTAGTATGATTTCATTGGACTCTTTGTCTTTAATTCAGTTTTAAATAGTTTTATCCTTTTTGTTGCACCCTTGTACAAGGGAGTAATGACAATAATCAATCTGCATCCAGGGTTATCTAGCCCCTTGCTGAGTTTGGAGGTACTTAGAAAACAAAAACCTCTAGGGAAATTATCCAGCTATTGGGAAAATCGAGCTGTAGGTGCAGAGACACCTGAATTGGTCCCACCAAGGCCAATTCAGGTACCATACTGCCTATAAAGCAATGCTTCAAGCAAACTTAAACACTCCCACTCTGTAGGAAGGTCAGACCTGCTGGGAGTAGGAATTTGTAGTCCCGTCTTGGTGTCTCAGTCCTCTGGTGCTTGAGAAAGGAAGAGCTGACTTGACTTAATTTCCCTGACAGTATTGGAAGGCACTTACCATTCAAGTTTACCAAAGAGAATTGCTTAAGTGAGTCACTGTACTTCAAGAAGTGGATTCTGTTTCCCAGAAAAATGAAGTAAGTTTCCATCATGAGGTGAAAGGAAATGGAGGGTCATGAGGATTTATGAGGAATCTTCTGAAGGTTAGGAATGTTCTGCTAAAAAAAAAGTCAAATTTCTTGGTTTTGGGGCAGTTTGACAGCCCTTTGTGTTTGGGATCTCCCCAGGAATTAAATTGTAGAGGCCTGCGGTTAGTGAACCTATAATTTATGTAACTGTGGTTGACTGATGGTAACTTAATGTCGTATGTAGTGCCTGCCACATTAGGGGCAGTCTTTGCCTGTCTTTGCATGACAGACTTCCAAAGGAAATGTATACTTTAGCTGCCTGACCCTTCTGGCTATGCTCTACCTTACCTAATTGTTAGCAGTTTTAGGATGTTACATCTGTACCTTTGTGTATGTGCTGCATATACAACTACTATTTAACTACTATTAAGAAAAGTTTTATAATGGAACTTGAAAGTCTGTTCAAATCACAATTAAGTAATTGTGAGTAAGACAGCTTTAGCATCTTTTTTTCTTTGGCTGTCTGGTGATGCAAGTGGATCTGTGAGCCGAGCCCCACTCCTGGCAGAGCTGCAGCTGCTGCTCAGCATATCCTGGCCAGCAGAGCCATCTGCTGATGGCTCCGCACGGGGAACGCCCTCAGCCCTGGCTGCACCACGGCCTCTTGTGAGCACTTACTCAGAAGTGGCAGCAAACTTCATTGCTAGTGGAAGAATGATTTATTCATCAAGTAAGTGCCTGCCATACTGAAATGGGGGCTCTTTCGAAACTCGGGAAAGCTCCATGCAGGTGAAGGAAGTTACAGGGAGTATTTGCAAATGTGCCATCCATCATCCAGAACTTTTGTGATGAGATTTTATTTGCTACTGTAATAAAATCAATGGCAAATTAGTAGTCATTATTTTTTCAGGTTGGTTTTGAATGCAGGCAAGGTGGACAGTGTTAGGAATCAGTCCCTTATGTTTACACTTCTCTCTTCCATGGTTGCATTCCCATTGTCCTGTTTCTGCCTGAATATGGCTCTTTGTTTGCCTACAGTAATTCCATTGTATGGCCACATGATTTGACAACACAGGGTTATTCTCATGAATAATGTTGGTCCCAAAAAAGGTGCCACTTTTGTGACTGAGGGGCAGCTTTTAACTGCAGGAACACAGGAATTGCTAGAACCCAGCAGAGCACTGCTCTACATTGTCCCTAATCCTGGCTCTGACTGTGACCAAGCTAGGGACTCTTAAGGAAACACAAACACTGTGCTGGATTCGGGTTGCCTATCCATATCTTCTATCCATCTCTTTTTAGAAAAGGAAATAGAAGAGAACAGCCTGTGGCTTTCCTTTCAGCTGAGACTTACCAAAGTTCTGAGAGCAAAATAGAGTCGATTTTTTTGCTTCCTCGCATTTTTTGTGCTGTTGAAAATATACTGGGTTTACTCTGCAAGGTTCCTGCAAGCCACGTGATGGGTGGAGCTGAATGCATCTTTTATAGCACAATTGTTACAACTCTCTACCACATAGCAGGAATAACTCAACTTAATGATCATCAATTTATACCCTGAAGCATAAAAGCAGGTAGAATTTCTTGATAACAATGAAATAGTTCTGTGATTTGTTGTCACAGTCACACTTTTGCGAACATAAACAAATCGGAATACACTGAAAGCATCTAATCAAGTGTTGGAATCTGAGAGTGAGTCCACAGCTTCTTGATTGGTAATTCTTGCAAATGAAAGAAACTGTAGATGAAGACATAAAGGCTTATACTGAATGTCAAACAGTCCTGCCTTGGTCTTAATTGGTATCTCTAACTTTCATGTAATTTCCTTCTCAGTAATTAAATATAGCCTTTGACTGATAAACATGTCTTGCTACTTCTAGAAGATACTTTTTTGTTACAGCTACGATTATTGCATGTATCTTACATGTATTTTTTAAAGTTGTATTTTGAAAATTGTCATCTTTGTGATCAAGATGATGCAGAAAATGCGGATAGGTACGATAGGGGAAAGTGATTATTTTTATGTGTTAAATACTCCATGAAAGTGTAAATCTGTTTGTTTTTTTACAGCCAATATATTGCATATACAAGTATATATTTTTAAGGCTCTCTCTTCAGTTAAATGGAAATAAATGATTAAATCAGATTTTTCAGGATGTATAAATAGCTGAACTAGCTGGTTATCTCCCAGTGCTGTCCTTGAGCAATCAGAGGATATTGATGGGAATAGCTACACCCACTTCATCCTCCTGGATAATCCTCCAGGGGAAAGCAAGTAAACAACTAGGAGCAGACAACCCCAGGCTTTAATACCTGATGACCAATTCCAGCCAAAGGTTGTGTTTTAAAACAAATTTTGACCTATCTAGATTTGAATTCTTTAATTTCTTCAGTAAAGAAGTTAGTTACAGAATTTTACTCATTTGCAGCGAAAGTATTCTGTCACTGTGATTTCCACTCATGTAAGAGGAATAAAAGCTATTTAAACACCAGTCACCTGCCTTCAGCATATTACCCTTCAGCAGCAAGTCTGCAGCAGTTTTTTGTACAAATTTATACACGTAAATGTCTGCCCTCCTGGCTGTATCCAGTACAGCAGCAGTGCCCTGGCCACCTGCCAGCCCAGGCCCAGCACCATGGCTGTTATCAAAACGTTCCCAGGCACAATTTAGTGAGGTGACAAGCAGTACAGCACTACAGCATGCAGGGAAAGCAAAAAGCAGCCACTACTGACTCTAATATAGTCAGGTAATCAAGCCCCATGGTAAGAACAGGAGCCTGCTGATTACTGTCTGAACAACACTAAGAGCTGTGAGTTCAACTAGTATATCCCAGTGAGATCTCGTTATCCCAAGCCCTTCGGGTCCCACACTGGGCACCAAACAGAACTGCTGTGGCTTCACCCCCTCCAGGAGCTGGGCCCCACACAGCTGCTCACTCACTCACTCCCTCACTCACTCACTCACTCACTCACTCACTCACTCACTCCTTCACTCACTGTCTCTCACTCTCTCTCACTCTCTCGCACTCACTCACTCCCCTCCTCACTCTCTCACTCTCGCTCACTCTCTCATTCACTCCCTCCCTCCCTCACTCTCTCACTCTCACTCACTCCCTCACTCACTCTCTCAATCACTCATTCACTCCATCACTCACGCTCTAACTCACTCACCAGCAGGATCAGGAGAGAATTGGAAGAGTAAACTATAAAACACATGGGTTGGGGTAAAGACAGTTATATAGAGAAAGCAAAAGCAATGCAGAGAAGCAAAACAAAACAAGAAATTAATTCACCACTTCCCATGGGCAGGCAGGTGTTCAGCCATCTCCAGGACAGCAGGGCCCATCACGTGTAATGGGGACTTGGAAAGACAAATGCCACCATTCCAAATGTCCGCCTCTTTCTGCCTTCTTCCCCTCACTTTATATTCTGAGCATGATGTCACATGGTCTGGAATATCCCTTTGGTCAGTTTGGGTCACCTGTCCTGGCTGTGTCTCCTCCCAGCCTCCCATTCACCTCCAACTTCCCTGCCAGAGTGTAGTATGAAAAGCAGAAAAGGCCTTGGCTCTGTGTAAGCTCTGCTCAGCAATAACAAAAACATTTCTGTATTATCAACCCTGTGTTCAGCACAAATCCAAACCACAGCCCCATACCAGCCACTGTGAAGAAAGTTAACTCTACCCCAGCCAAAACCAGCACAATCTGCCTTACTGATACCAGTCTAGTTTTAAGGGTTTTTTGTACATTTTCACTGCTGAGAAATTCAATCCTTTTTGTATTCCCTTTCAACTGGTAGGTTGTCTTTGTATTTTAACTGACTTTTAGGAAAGTATATGTTTCTTCACCTTAAAACTATTCTCTGTCTTTCATCTCTCAAAATTTAACAATTATTACAGGAGGGAATTGGAAAATGGAAGCCTCAGCCCTTTTTTTAGAACTGTTCTGAGTAGTTGGAGAAAATAGCTGGATAGCTATAATCTTGAAAAGATTAAAAATTCATAAGGGAATAATAGCATCTCGATTTTTACATGATTAACAGAATTCCCAAATCCTAAAAATGCCATCTTATCCTAATTAACTTGTTCTTTTAGAGATAAACACTTGCTGTAAACCCTGAGGTGAGAAAGCGACCAGATGTTCGGTGGCTTTTTTATTTTCATTTTTTTCTGAAGGCAAACTCCCAGGAATTGTTGAAAAATACCTTTACATGATAAATCTTGAAGATGAAAATGGTATTTAAAAATATTGCTTCTCTACACTTATCTCGCTATGGTCAAATTTTACCACAGAGCATAGCACAACCCCCAGAGAACTGAAGTCTGTCACTCCGGTTTGGGATGGGGTTATAAGTAGGAATCAGCCTAACTGAAATGAGTAGGAGAGAAACAGGAGTCTAACCTGATGGATTAGAGATCTTGGGGGTGATTACATCTGCCTGCTTCTCATCCCATGGCTTTTTACAATGATTGTAACATTCCTGGTGCATACAGTATATGAAGATGATCGCTTGAGAGATAGGCTTGCCTTGAACAGGGAGTAGATAAAGTATAAATCAATTCAAGTGCAATAGAGGAAAAGTGAAATTAATACATCTGTGCTTGGGGCATTTGTGACTGTCAGCAAAGATGCATTATGTCACATGAGGGTAATCTGGTTCATGCAGGTTTGTGTCTTATCTTGGGAAATCTTTGAGCACTGCAGTATGATATAGCATAGATTTTGATTGACTTACTCTGAATGTATAATATTCAAAACAGTCACTTAAGCAAAATCTTCCATTTTGAAACAGGAGCAGTAACAAAGGTTTCTTTTCCTGTGGCCTGTCTTCAATATTTGTGTGGAGGAGTATGCCCTAGGAAAAGTGAACTGCAGGGTTGTGTGTACCTCATTTTTGGAATAGTTCCAGGTTAGATTTGTGGTTTTCAAGCCAAACTCTGCTGTTCTCCAAACCAGTCTGGTCACTGGATCAGCTGCTGCCTTGCTGCAGCTGTCCTGGGCTATAATGAGTGTGGGACATTTACCCCTATTTGAGGTCTTTGAGCTGAATGCAAGTAGACAGCTACTAACATCAGGTGACACAAACAAGTTGGTAGGTAATGACTGGATGTTGTTTTGAAAGAGATGCTATTGTTCAAATCAATTTGAGAGTCACGAAATTATTTGGGAGTGAGGCAGCAGCAGCAACATTAATTTTATTTGCCTATTCCATCCACATTAGAGGAGATGATAGTTTGTCTTTCCAAGTTCAGGAACTGTTAACAACCCTAGCTGTTGTAGGCCAGCCCGAGACTGGGTAGTTAATCCCCAAAAAATCCTCACTGCATCAAGTTGCTCCTTGATCACCAGTAACTGTTAGTAGATTTCAGGTTTCTGACTATAGAAAAAATTATTTATAACCTACTTTATCTGTAACAAGTACTATATACTGCAAGTGTAATTAAATTCATCTAAATTGTATAAGACCCCAACATTAAAAGAAAAATTTAAAAAAAGGAAGTGTAACTTACAGAAAGGAAAAAAAGGGGATATGTTATATAGAAAAGAATAAGGTATGTGGACCCAGCAGCAGTAATGTTTTTGAGGAATCTTTCTGAAATTGAACAAGAAAAATGCTTAAAAATATGGGGAGCTACAGTGAAGGAAACATTCCATCTGGCTCTGGTGGGAGGTGACTGGTAATAGGACAGAGCTGAGTCTCTGGATGGTATCTTTGTGATAAACTGAAAATCTGTGCGTTCTCTTTTTTCTGGTATAGCCTGACTATGCTGGAAGCATGGTTATGTTTTATAGGAAAAGAAAATAAAGAGTTAAAAGGAAATGTGATAGTGTAATCTGCTGACTGTCTAGGTAAGCAGAAAAACTCCTGACAGTAGCAGAGAAAAAGAATTTTGGAGCAAAATGGAATTGTCTGTGTGTATGTGTTAAAATTATGATTAATGAATGGTGATGAGTAGACTTTCTGGTAGTAAACATGATGTTCTGAACTTGCACCTTGTTTGAAATGCCATGGTTTCATGGAAACATGGAAAGTTCTGCCATGGACATGCCTAAAATAACTGCAAAGGAAGTGTTACATAAATAATGGCCATTTGTTCTCTTTTTTTTTTAACCTATTTTGTATCTTTTTGATTCATATGCTTTTCAAATTAGATATAATAATGTGTATTTTGCTTTTTCTGTTCCAGCGAATTCGAGATCTAGAAGATAAAATAGAACTTCAAAAGAGGCAACTCAAAGAAATTGAGGAAAAGGTAAATAGATGCCTGGGCAGTACTGATAGATTTTTTGCCATTCAAGATTGTTTTTCTCTGTTCCACTGATGTTAATAGTACTTAACCTAATGTCACAAAATCTATTTCAGGACAAGATAAAATCTGAGTTCGAGTCTTTGCTGCATGAAATGTCCCTAATCTGCTCCAAATAATTTCCTATCCAGGATTTCTGTCAATTACAGGAAGGAATCAAGGAGTCTGGAGAGACTCTAGACTAGCAGAAGGAGGATTTGCTGTGGTTTAGATCAAGAAAGAACAAAGATTTGTCTCTGAAAAATTGGTCAGCTCAGCCCTATGTTTTGGATAGCATTGCTTTGCAAAACTTTCAAGTACTGAAAAATAAAACAAAATTAGTGAGGTGCCTGTGAAATGCTACAATTAAGGAGTATTTCTTGCTTTAATATAGAAACAATTTAATATAATGGATCTAAGGGTTTTTTTGTTTCTTGAGAAGCTCTGATCAAGGCTTCAGACAGCAAATGAATTTGTGTCACTGTGGTTCCCAAGCATGGATGGCACAAGGTTCGTGTGCTGTGGGCTCAGGTGTTTCCCCGGTCTGTGGAGTTTAGGCTGCTCTGCAGAGCATGGGCTGACAATGAGTCTTTCTCTAGGCCCCAGCAGAGTGTTTTAGTCATGTTACTTTTGCTGAACCAGTGCCTAGATCCCAACATGAGTCACATCATCCCAGGTTCATCTTCTCCAGCATTTATGGGTATGTAATCCTACATAAACGTCCTGCTGGGCTGAATGGAGAAGTTAGTGGAGTTTTCAGTAATTGTTTTTTTTCTCTGGGGATGAGAATGGGGTAAAAGGGTAAAAGGAATACTTTTGCAGGACTCTGAGGGGTGTTGAAAGGGGTCCATGGGGTTTGCAGAACAGAGAGAGGCTTTGGGGAGCAGCTCACTGGGTGTGGAAAAGTTTCTTCCTCACCCTTCTCTGATCTCAGCATCCCTTCGTCTGCTTTCAGGATGTGGCAGTCCTCCCAGTTGCACTTTAGCAACTATTCCAATTCCCTCAGCATCTTCCTTGGCCCCTTCTGTGACCACAGTAGTTGTCTCCCCTCTGCTACACCTTGTCCTGCACTTTCCAAGCTGTGATATCTGTCTGGGTTAGTGGAAGAGCTGGGAGAAGAGCCTGCAGAAGCTGGGCTGTCTGGAGGTGTTGTCAGTTATTGCTCTCTGTCACCCCTGCAAGTCCTGGTTGGGGCTGGTCTGTCTGCATCCACTGGGAAAGCAGTGGTTCATGTTTGCACTAGCAGAGAAACACAGGCAATATTCATCCTTAAAAGGGCTCTTTCGCTGCCTTTGCCCTCTTCTGCCCCAGACCACGTTTATACCTGAAGCTGCTCCTGCCTAGCAGCCAGTGATGTCTAAGGTGCTACACTTAACTCCTCAAAGCAGAGAAATTTTGAGGGATAGGCAAGACTTGTACATATTAATTATTTCACATATTCCTGTTTATCCACCTATTCTAAAAAGTCAACATCTCTAGATGTTGCTATTGCCAAAATATAAGCCTTTAAGGCATTGCCATTACAGTTTACAGAGTAGGTATTGGATTAGCCAGACTGATAATTTTGGAAATGGAAGATAGCATTATCTCTGCTGGTTCATGAGCCAGATGGATGTGGAAAAGCACTGGAAAAGAAACAGCTTAATCACAAGCTTAGCAGAAAGCTGCTAATGAGTTAAAATGATTAACATCCTCTTTGCTTTAATGTTACATTAGCAAGAGACCTCAAAAAAGCTTTATCTCTTTCTATTAACCTTCAACTTCTGGATGGGTGGAGGGCTTCCTTCTATCTCTATTACATTGGAATTATTTTTTTCCTTGGGATTAAATCCCATTCTGAATTTGATTGCCCAAAGGAAGGTTGTGTTGTCAGGCAATTCATGAATGATATAATTTTACCTTATTGTTCTTCTGAAAGTTTAATGCATTAAAGGGTGCAGACTTACACCTACATGCTATTGATACTGAGCACAATAATTTCTTATAGAGAGAACTCTTATGCTTTTGAAGGAACAGCATCATTTATAGCTGAGCCTCATTGCTGGTGGTAGCCAAGGGCAATGCACCACTTACAGTTACTGTGTCATGAGTATGACTTTTCATTTTGCTTTAGGAGTGGATTAAATTTTTAAGTTTTGTGTAAAATTCTGTCAAATTAGAACGTAAGGATTACAGTATTTCTGCCCTATAGATTCTTCAGCAAACAGTCTTGTTTTTAAAGGCTATACAGAAGAATGATATAAAATCTCAGTTTTAATCTGTGAGTTGATTAATTAGGAACAAGTGCTGTTTAAATACAGCATGCTCTTCTCATAGCTGATTCTCTGCTATTTCAGTTGCATTTAGGTTGTGCCCTTGGCTTGGTGAGTCTTGGTTCAGGAAAGCTTGAGTGTGTGTAATTAGAAGTACTTCTTTAAGTAAATCACAAACACAAGCCTTATGTTTCTGGTGTTGAAAAATCCACAGATGTTGCCATTGTAAAACTGTCCTCAAATACTGATTTTTTTACTGCTTTTTAGAGTAAGATTGGTATACTGTGTCTTTCTTTCAGATCAACTCAATTAATGATGTAAGACTAACTGCTGTAATGTTACTGGATCTCATATTACATATCTTACATCTTCTTTCTTTTCTTTTTTCCTCATTTTCTTTTGATCTTATGTTATAGTTTTTGTTCCTTTTTTTGTTTTTTTCACTAGCATTCATTCTGTGGCCTTGATGACACAACTGAGCAGAGACATGTGGTTGGTATTCTTTATATTTCTTTGTACTCAAATTTGACTCCTAGATTTTACCATGTTTTGGGGATTGTTTTTAAGACCCTGAAACCATGAGGAAGGGCGTACTGGTTTTGCCTGCAGAAGAGGAGGAGTCACCTATAAAATCCAACTGGGATACTTCCTTTCCTAGATTTCTGCAGAAAATCATTGGGTTTTCAGTGAGAAATGATTTTGCATCCAAAGATACTGACTGCCATAATTGCAGGGAGTGCTTTCCATTCTTGCAGAGCAGGTACATTTTGTCTGAAAGTTGAGTTATTGCTGTAGGATTCTGCTGTCTACCATGCTGGATGGAGAGGTAGCAAACAATGTTTGGTCTAAGTTTTGCTGTCTAAGAAGCCCTGTCAGCATAACCACCCATGCAAAATAAGGAGTTCATTTTACTTCCTCAAGATCCTTGAGGCCATGAAATAACTTAGGAAATAATAACCAATTTTCCCTGTTATGAGCTGATTTGAAGGTTGCAGTGTTCCATGACAACATGGAAAGGGTGAGGGTAAAAAACCTCTGTGCCTCTCCCTTGAGACACTGCCATTGTTTTCACTGTCCTTTCACAGTGTCCTGATGCTTTCAGCTCAGTGCAAAAGGCAGTGAATTTCTTCAGCTATAGCAGGAGCCATCATGGCACTGCTCACCCTTCACAGAGAGCGAGAGGGAAATGTAATTTAGAAAATCCGTCCCAGTCCTCTTCCCTGGAGCAATGCAAGTTCCACATTGCCTTTCAGGAAGGATGGTAACTCAAAAGCCTAACTGTTAGAGGATTAAACAATGCTTTAAAGGTATTGAATATTATACAGTATTTGTGTTGTTACTGTTGTTGGGGTTTTTTCTGTTTTGTTTTTAACCCGATAATACACTGTGCTTTTACCTTTACAAAATTTCCAAGTTTTTTCTTCCTTGTAATCTGTGGTGAATTTTATTCAAGCGATCTCCTTATAGTAGGAGTTTACTCAACATCTTTGAAGCTGCTATCAAGTACTGTATGATGAAAAAGAATGATGGCAGGAGTTACCTCAAGACCCTATGATATTTTCCTTACATTAAGCATGAAACAGTATTTTCTTCTGCCCAGATCTCAAGTACTTTCGAGAAATCAGACCTATATTATCATATAATATGATAGGGTTTATTCAGGTCCGGTATGTTCTGTTACCATCTTTCTGTTGATGCTCTTTGGAACTTGCTCTGGGCTCTCATTGCAAGCATAGCTACATATGCTCTTTATTTTTCAATAAAATGGTAATAGATGCGGATGGGTGGAATGTAATTCTCAGGAGTTATTTTCTTACAAGTGCAGGAGCTTTCTTTTGATTGTTAGAAGTCGAAAAGTAGTTGAAATTGAGCAATATTTTTCAGTACTTTGAGGATTTCTTCTGAAATTTCTTTTATTTTGTAAAAAATTGAGCAGATGCTTATAGAGAGGTGTTTGAAGAAAGGTGAAGCCTTGTGGTAAACTATTCACCTTTCCACAGTTATAAGT
Source organism: Oreocharis arfaki (assembly GCA_013398015.1). Taxonomy (NCBI): domain Eukaryota; kingdom Metazoa; phylum Chordata; class Aves; order Passeriformes; family Paramythiidae; genus Oreocharis; species Oreocharis arfaki. The sequence continues at coordinate 374,461 of VZRR01003135.1, forward strand.
GAATTTCTGGACAAGATCAGATAGGACAGATGCCATTTTGGTTAAGATAAGTTTGAAAGAGTAATGTTAAAGGAGTCACCAAACTATTGTCTTTGGAATTTCATGCAGGTTTTTTATACCAATCCCAGTTAGAGGTGCTAACATATGGATGACTATATTTGGTTTTAAATATGTTGAAAAATATACTGGCCGAGTCTAGAGATACTTTATAAACAATCAATAAACTTAGTGAAATCACCAGCATTTTAAAATTCCATTTAAAATATTTGGACATATTATGCATTCAAGGGATTTATAGGTTTCCACGCTGATACTATCGATAGTATTCTGGATTCCCCTTGAATTAAAAGAGAAAAAAAAATTAAAAAGAAATTGCAAATACTAATAGTCTCCAGAAAATGCATTGTGCTGGTATAGTGTGCTACTCTTCCTGTTAACAGTAATACTTAAGTGATTAAATTCAAGCTTGGTGACAAGCATTTTGAGGAGATAACACAGGGGTAATGACTGTGTAGCCACATAACTACTCAGCTCTTGACATTTCTAGGAGTGCATATCACATTGTGGGGCTGGTGTGAAGGGCAATGTCCTTTATTTCATCTTGCCAGAGGTGAATCTGTCTCTGATTATTCTAACACAGAAAAGCCAATTTTAAGATACTTAATTATAGTTGGACTTTTGGACACTGTTAACTATTTCAAGGCAAACCAGGTGATTTACTGATAGAGATTTTGGTTCTAGTTATTTTGAAGGTAATATAAAACATTCAGGAATATATTGTATGGTCTCGGAATTTAGGGTTGGATACCAACACTCATTTCTAAAGTAATGTTTTTTATCTAAAGCTCAGCAGACTTTTTCTTTTCTTTGTTGGGTTTTTTTTTTTCTGTTTTGTTTTTTGTTTTGTTTTGTTTACAGGCTATTAAAAGAACCTATGGAGTGAAAAGCTGAGTCAACATGCAAAAATACAGAAAATATTTATTAAGCAGCTTTAAATCGGTGGATTTTTTCATAAAGCAGTTTGCATAATACTTGAAGCTGCAAAATATTTGAACTTAAAATTAGAAATTTTTTTAAAGATATGGCTTCAAGCTGGAATGATTTCACAATCAATAAGGACCAGCACATCATAAACACTGAAAAAAAAATATAAACAGAACTTACACTCTCACACCAACCAAACAGCAGAAAAAATACAAGTGCAATTACTGGCTGCTATGTGAACTGTTATCAACCAAATGGTTTTCTTACAGTTCTGAGATTTTTGTCTCCATACTGCATGCTTTCAACAAATGTGGTTTGCATTTCACCCAAGAAACACAGGATCTCCTTTTTAATATCTATATAAAAGAAAAGCTAAGTGTTTGACATTAAGTTGTCTATAGTAAATAGCTGACAGGAAGCAAACTGTTCAAAGTTGGAAACAAATAAAGATTTACAACCCTGCAGTGGTAAAACTCAAATTCATTAGTTGGAAATCCACAGGTGCAGAAAGGAGGGGTTTTGGAGAAAGGCAAGATGGTAGATTGAAAACTTTAAAGTGGGCAAGAACTGTGTGGGAAATACGATTTTTTTGAATGTTTCTTGAAAAGTAAGGCAATGTCTTGTAAAGACAGCACTGGGAAAATGGCAGATTCCATGGTGGCCTGAGAGGTCGGGAAAAGAGAATGCATGATGTACCGTGCCCAGTTATCTCTTCAAGAAGAAAGAGGCACTTGCAGAAATGGGCATGTAGGTGAATGTGATGAGCAGAGAAGTAGTTGAACATAAATATTGAAAATCATGGCTTCCTCTCAGGTGAAATAAAAAAACGTTGTCATTAGCTACTAGGAAGCAAAAACAGCACAGCCTCAACCAGCGGAGGTAGATAAACAGTCACTGACCACCTGAGCTGCAAGAAAAATTTGGGGTGAAGCACAGACTGGAAAAACCGAAGTTGCAAAGACCTTTTTAAGAGAATTGTTAGAAAATGAAAAAATATTCCTTTTTCAAAGAGGGAAAAGCAAATCAATGCTTCAGAGCTGAAAAGGTAGTATGAAGATGAAAACATTAAGAGCACAATATTAGAAGATAACTTTCTCCTCCCTCACGTTTTCTTGAAAATAATATTTGTGTAGAAAGCCACAGAGAAACAAGTCTACTCCCATGAACACACTGAACTCCAACATGAATTAGATGGTTACAGTAATACATCACATGAAGTGGAAATTATGATTGACAAAAATAACATAAGGCAATGAACAACTGAGGAAGGACAGAGAAAGCTGAGGTAAAGTTTTGTCATAGCAATTGAATTTCTCACTGTTGAAGGTGCAGGAATCAGCCTCAGAAGCAGCCAGTTTTCTCAGATAATTATCAGGCTCTGAAGAGAAGTACTCTGCACAGAGGATCACCAGACAAGAGCATTTACCTGCAGAAGGAGCTGAGACACTCCACAAGATTAATTCAGTCACATGCAGCAAACTGTGGCTGATGTCAGTGTCTGAATAACCCTGGTAGAAAGCACAATTTACCTTGGAAACAAGGATCATGCAGAAGTCTGGAATCTCGATCCCCAAAGGAAAGTGTTGCTCACAATATATTGTTTAAAAGGAACAAGCATTTAAAGAATGTGTTTTCAAATAGAAATTTTTCGTGGTTTAGTTAAGGCTTTTAGCTGTGTGATGACAGAATGTGGAAAAATAAGGCCTTCACTGCGAGAGTCCTGGCATCACTGAAGCAAAGGACCACAACAGGAGGTAAACAGAGCTTGAGGTAATCAAACCTGATGCCAGTGAAGGAACAATGATTCACTTGGCAAAGAAACACTTCTCATAGACACAGTTTTGCTCATCAGTACTTTGAATATGAAACTCTAAGCACAAACATGGGATGGTCAGAGCATGTGGCTGCCATGATAAGCACACTGCATGGAAGGAGAGGGTCTTCTTACAAAGTAGAGAAGGTATGAACTGTTTCATTTCCTTATTTTCTTTTGCGTTTTGTTGCTACATTGTAATTTACATGTGATGGTTTTCTCAAGGAAACTGGCTGATTGGGCTGACATTTTCCATTGCATTTATGATGGGTTTTTTTCTGCACTGAGCTAGCAGAATTTGTACTTTTGGAAAACGGAGTATATTATTGCAGTCTTACTATCTATGGTATACTGGTATTTACTATAGAGCTGGGAATGGGTACAGTGTGTTAACAGGGTGTTCAGGCTTTGGAATAGTCTGTCCGGGGGGCTGGTACAATCACCATGCCTGGAAGTGTTCAGTGGTGTGTGGATGTGGCACTTGGGGACATGGTCTAGTGCCAGACTTGGCAGTGCTGTGTTAGTGGTTGATCTTGATGGTTTTAGAGGTCTCTTCCAACCTTAGTGATTCTATTATTCTGTCATTCAGTCCATACAAGATGATGGGCCTGATTTTCCCTTTTTGTGACACAGCTTTCAAATCATCTGTCCCAGCTGTATAAGTGAAGAACGAAACTGTAAGTTTCTGATTGCTTGTGTCAGTTGTAACAGCTTTCCTGGTTTCGTGCTACAGTGGAAAATGGTATTAATTTGGCTTCCACTGCAAATTATTAATGAGAAAAGTAACAATGTTCACTATTATTATATATGCCTTTTGCAGTGCTGTTCAGGGATGATCATTGTCACAGAACAGGATGTCTATTCCATTTACAAATAATAAGTACAGACAAAATATTAATATCTCAAGGAACTCTAAATTGAAGATACTGTTCTATTTGGGAAATTGTACCATCCAGGGGAGAGCCATAATTACTTAACATGTCTCAGGGATGCATCGTCTCTGAGAAGGGAGCGGGCTTGGTAAGTCTGGAGATCACAAAGAGGTGTGAACTTTGTTGTCCACATGGATTTATTCTTTAATATCTCTCCACACTTGAAGCTTTTAAGTATCATGGCTTCTTAAGGGACTGAGGAGTGGCTGAATCACTTCAGCTCTAGGTCCTTGTGTGGCTGACATAAGGCCACTGAGTTGATACAATTGACCAAATTTGTAAAACTTTATGTAATTGATTGAACCTGTGAATAGCACATAACAAAACATCAAAACATGAGGTGATAGGAGAACTGGGTTTTTTTATTCTTTTGCACTGATTTTGTGCCATTTTCTACTCCTCAGTATCAGAAATGTTACTTTTATCTTCTTCTTTGCACTGTAGATTCAGCATTGGTCTACCTCAAAAAAAAAAAAAGTAATTGCAGTATTTCCTCGTTAATAAATCCAAACTCCATGGTTGAATTCCAGTTGCAGATCCAATTACAAATCAACACAAATGTAGCAAAATCAAAGGCATTTCACAGGTGCCAGCTGGTTGAGGTTTAACCCAGCTGACAGCTAGGCAGCATGCAGCCACTCACTCCTCCGCCTCGCTCCCGCCACCAGTGGGGAGAGAATCGGGAAGAAAAGGTGAATCTCATGGGTTAAGATACAAACAGTTTAATAGTTGAGACAAAATATTACTATAATAATATGCTAATGCTAATAATTGTAATTATAAGGAGAGAGAGAGAATTTAACAGGACCCAAGAGAAACAAGTGGGCTTCATGCTGCATTTTCTCACCACCTGCTGACCAATGCCCAGCCAGTTTCTGAACAGCCATCAGTCCCTTTCTGGGTAATTCCCCCCAGTTTATATACTGAGCATGAAGCTCTGTGGTGTGGAATATGGCTTTGGACAGTTTGGATCAGCTGCCCCAGCTGTGCTTCCTGCCAGATCCTTGTGCAGCTCCTCAGTGGCGGAGCATGAGTCACTGCAAAGTCCTTGACTTAGGGTGAGCACTACTGAGCAACAGCCAAAACATCAGCGTGTTATCAACGTTATTCTCATGAATCCAAAGCACAGTGCTGTGCCAGCTTCCAAGGAGAAAATTATCTCTGTCCCAGCAGAAACTAGGACGCAGTTATAGGACTATACTTAGTGAAGTGAGTTTCTGAAGAATTTTTAGATCTGTGACTAAAAGAGGCAAAAGAAAAGAACCAAGCTTAGCTCGCCTTCTCAAGCCCAAATTGGAAAATTTCTTTCAGGCACGTTTTCATAACCTGTCAGAGGTGAAGTAGATATAAGTAAAATACTGCATACAGAATTCCAAAATACCAGTTAAATAAACTGAATGTTTTCTCTGAAATAGTTACAGAATGCCTTTTGGATAGGAAATACCCTTTTTTTAGTCTTCTATCTTGAAACAATAATAATGTAATACATTATCCAAAATAAACACGCACAGTTTTATGAACTCCCATATTTAGTAGAAAATTATTCTCTTTTCAAACCTTTGATACCTAATTCCTTTATTAATTAATCGAATTGAATCTTTTATGGGGATCTCATGTTGTGAATGGCAACTCCCTTCATACATGCTAATGGGGCTAATGAAATGAGACTTTCTCATAAATAATAAATGTGTTCAGAACCAAGGAGGACTGTTCATTTGATCATCAGAGGCTTAGACTCTGTTATTGCATGCTTAGACTATAGTACATTGAGAACCTAATTTGGGCTTTTTTTCATCATGGATCCGTCATCTGGAAGAGAACAAGAATTTTGTTACTGTATTAGAATGCCCAGTAATGAAGGATTTTCTGTTCTGAATTTTAGTGTTAAAATTGCTACTTCCTGGGTTTTCCAGGAATTAGAAGATGCAAGCACACCTGATGAAAAAGTAAAAAGTGCTGGAGAAAAGAATTTGAACATCAGAATAAAAGAGCTGGAAAAGTCGGAGCGAAAACTGAAAAGTGTTCTAGAGGACTACGTGGAGTCAGATTCCATCCTAAGAAATAGGTAAATAAAAGGGGGGTTTGCATTAAAATTTATTGTTATATGACAAATGTACTCTTCCTTTTGCCCTGTGTACTGGCTGTCAAATGATACATGCAGAACCAGCAAAAAGAAAGACTTTATGTGTTTTTCGAGTGTCAGAGAAGATGCATGTGTGTTTAGTAGAGCTGTCAGAATAGAAATGCCATAATCATTTTTGAACAATTATTATTTAAGTAAGATTTACAGCATGGTCTAAAATATTGTTGTAAATAACCACACAGCTTTCTTAGGATGTTTCATTCTTAAATATTCCTATGGTATTAATCCTATTTGTAAAGCATATCCCTTTCCTTTGAAAATAAGATTTAATTTGGAATTTTGTGTTGTAAAAAAGGTTCCTTGTTTCAGAAAGCTTCCTCTAATTTATTGTGTTAATGCTAATCATTACAGTAGATGAAGGTGCCATTAAGCATTAATTATACATTTGACTAGAATAATAAGGTTTGGATAGTCAGGAACAGCACTGTTTTAAAGAAAGTCAGAGTTTAAAAGGGTGAGAAATATAAATGGCATTAAAACAATTATTTGTAGAATTTTAAATTGCTTTGAATTCATCAAGAAATTTTGCCAGAAATATTTTAATAATGGACTTTTTGTCAAAATAATAATTAATCTTTCTTTAAAGATCATCATATCACACTTCATAATTTTATACTACCATTTTCCAACAACAGGCAAAGCAAACCTGTATTTTGTCAAAATCCATCTTTGTGGATAAAGTCAATACAATTATCCACTGTAGGTTTCAGTACTCACTGAAGGTGTATTACAAGGAAGATATTTTCACTTCAGCCCCCAAAACATAGGTATTTGTAGGTTATCCATAATGTTAATTTTGATGGGAATCCAATTTACTGTCATAAAATTTTAATTCACTGACTGTGTACCTACCATAATCCTATGATCAGGTATATGCAGACACTGAAGTGTTGTGGTTGTTTTTATGCTAAGTTATTACTTAAATGGAGTTGTTGCCAAACTCCATTGAACAAAAATCTTGTAAATGTATTTTCTTATGGTATTCTTGTTAAGTCAGCAGAAAGGTGTTGTCTTTAACAATTTTGACACTCTCCAGCATAATGTGCAAACGCCTGTAGACTTGTTAAGAATTAAGTGTTTGTTATATTAGTGATCAAAAATTTGTTACTATTTTATTTTTGGGAGACAAATACAAAAAATAAAGATAAATTGATGCATTGTTTGTGACAGCTTATCTATCTGGAACTGTACTGTGGTAGTGACTTAGCAAAAATGTTCATTCTCATTATCACAGGATGAAGGAGCTGGAGCTGTCACACGAAACATTTCTTGTGATGATTGATCAACTCAACGTGAAGCTGGACCAGGTTGAGAATGCCAATGTGCGCGTTAAAGGGAAACTGCGAGACGTTCAGGCGGACCTGATCGACTTGGTGAGGGGGATATTGTTGCAAATGACCTAGTTTGTTTTCTCTTTGTGGTAGTAATTTATAAGTCAAGCTCGCCTCCAGTGACCTCTGTTTTTAAGCAATAAATGGTCTCAGCCTTTCTGTTTCTCTACAGATAAAGAAATCAGAAGAATTTTTGGATTTTTTTTTCTGCCAACTTTCTGTTTCTCTATTGTTTTTGACAGCACTGCTGTTATTTCTCTCATTCGGGCCCTTGATCTTTTAAATTTAAGCTCCCCCTTCTTTCTTTCTCCCTAGAACCCACTCAATGTACTTCTTCTTAGGTCAGAGTTTATCTTTCTAGCCCCATACAACAGGCATTTTTACCTAGTTTGCTTGTTGGATGGATTCATGAAAATGGAGAAGGAATGAAAGTTTTTCAAGAACAGTCTTCAGTGAAACAGTGTCTTTTGATTCTGTTTGTCATAAGACATACTTTCATTTTCTCAGCATTTTAGGTAAATTTTAATTCTCTGACAGGACACTAGTACCGTGTGGCAAGACTCACAAGAATGAAGAATAGTCTTTGATTCTGTAATTAAAAGTGAAATGTATTTTTCAAGACTCGGGAAGCTTAGACGTATATTCTCATCAAGAGTGAACAAACAAAGTATTAGCCCACGTCTACCTGACTTTTCAGCCTAGTGTTCCTTCTGACCAGTCCCTGCCTGTGAATGCCTCAGACAGGAAAGTACTGACGATCGAAATGACTGATCTAAAGAAGTCCTTGGAAAAAACAAAGCCATTCCTTCATGTCTCTGTGCCTTCAGTCGTGCTTCAAAGTTGCTGCAATGTCCTTGTGATACTGGTGGCTCTTATTCGTCTCTGAGCAAGGGCAGTACAGGACTCATGAAAGCCTCTTCTCACTTTCATCAGCATCTTTCACCTCTGTATGTCTCTGTGTTCAAACACACTGTAGTGCAAATGAAAATACCGAAGTCTTTCTCAAACTGTTTCAAAAGGCATCTGTTCCTTTCTCCTTTTTCAGGAGGCTCATGAGAGGAGCTGACAGATGACAGGTGTGGTGAAGAGCAAAGGGCAAAATCTCGGGCTCTGGAAAGTGTGTGTCCTGTTTTTTATAATAAAACCTCAGCTTCTCTGCCTGTACCACCCCAGTGCCGCAATACTGTCGGAGTTAAGGATCTGTTACTGCATAAATCAGAGCTGGATATATGAATTAACAGTTCTAAGGTTTATTTTGGTTTAATATGTACTGTAGAACATGCAAAAATGTGTTTTAAAAGTTCCTGTATTTCATATAGTAGTAGATGTGGGTGAGCTTGTTTCGTCTGTTTCCTACTGAGATGCTTCAGTGATGTCTGAAACGACAAAACAGGTTATTTTTGCTCTAAATGTGGTATTTTACTGGCTTTTTAAAAATTTCTACTTATGTCATTCCTGAGTTTTCAGAAAACAAGGGCAAAATTATCACTAAATTAAGAAAAATGATAAGGGAAGAAGATATTTTATGTTAAGATATTAACCATACATCTCACTGAAATTATAGGTTGAAAACCAGAAGAAGTCAGAGAAGAAGCACAAGGAAAAATTGCATTGGCTTCAGAAGCAGCTGAAGACAAAAGAAGATGAAATAAAAAGCCAGTCAGAATACTTTGAGCACTACAAACAAAGGCAGAGACAACAGACAGCAGTACTGAGAAAAAGGGACTGTTACCTTCAGGGTGAGGTATCTAGGCTGGAAAAGCAAGTCCTAGATCTTAATGCCCATATTGCTCTTTTGACATCCGAGTTAGAAGAGGGAATGGTGCAGCACCTCCAGCAGAAGCTGCAGTCTGTGTGCAATGGGACTCAGGGCTGTGAACATCTAGGCGTGGAAGAAATGGAATGGAAGACTTGTATTGAAAATGGGGAGCATGATGTGAAAAGCCGCCTCGAGGCATTTCAGCAAAACCTGAAGTTCTTGAGGGAAAAAGAAGAGGACACTAGAAGAGAACATGCAGACCTGCTGACTGAACTGCAGTGCTCTCAGGACACTGAAGACTTTCTCCAAACAAAATTGGAAGAATCTCACCATCATGTCTGTAGCTTAAAATTATCTGATATCAAACTACAGGAAAAGGTGGAAGAGCTTTTGGATGGAAACAGAACTTCAAAAGATCAAGCTCCTGTGAACCTGAAAATGAAGAAGGAAAAAGACTCAGAACTTAAAAGACTGGTGGATGGGGACAACAGTGTTAACCTGGTAAGTCAACTGGTAAGTAAAAATAATGCAAAATATAATTATTTTTTATCTTTGAATCACCCTGGATTACACGTGTCATTAGATGTGCAGTCAAGATGGAAGTGCAAGGCTTTATCCCACCCGATTTTTTTTCCTTAATTTTGTTTATTCATTACTATTTCCCAGTGTCTCTTTCACACACACTGGAATCAGTAGTTTGAGCTTCATTGCATCAAAGCTTTTGTTAGGTGCACACTGAGGACCCTCAACAAATCTTTTTTCCTTAAGCTTTTAAGTGATGTGCTCACGGCAAAAGGTCTCAGTTGGCACTAAAGGTAGAGCCCAGAAGAACTTTTGGGACCTGTCTTGTGGACACCACTCAGTGGAGGAGGACACATATGATTGGATGAGTTTTTCCATGTTATTCATGCCCAAATGCTGGAGCAAAAAGCACACTTGACAATAAATCTTGCCTGTGAGATTTTCTGGATAATGGTAAACAAGGGAAGATGGATGCAACGTTCATGACTGGGAGTGAGCGGAGATATTCAATGGTTTGCAGCTCTGTAGCATTGTGATACGCCCTGAATACATTGAATAGGACTTGTTTGCTCCAAGCACTTCACTCCAGCACTGCATGGGAAAGCTCTGCTCGTGCTGTAATATGGCATTCAGCTTCTGCCAATTCATTTTGCTGACAAGGAATAATTCTTTTCACTGAGTGGACTCAAACAAAGTTTTATTCTTCATGCGCTGAGGTGGAGGGTATTTTTATTCTGGGACTTTATTTAAAGTGAGATCAGCTAAGCCTCATGCTCATACAGATTGTGATCTGATGGCCCAAGAACCCTCCCGATTTTAACTGCAGTTAACCAAGAGGTAATGGGCATGAACAAAACCCTTTCATATAGGAGGTTAGTCAGACTGTGAGTACTTCAGAACTGAGAGAAGCTAGAGAGGATCTAGCTAGAGGAAATAAAGACAAATTTTATGACCTGGTAGTTGAGTGCACCTTTTCAGGCCTTATGATTTTATACCATTAGTGGTTCTATAGTCCCAAAGCAGTGAGCTCCAGGAAGTTGTCTCTGTGTGAGAGTGGTGAGATCATCCTGCAGTAACCACCAGCACGTGGGAGACCTCTGTGGAGAGCTCAGAAGTTGCACCTCACCCCAGTGTGTCTCTGTAGCTGCCCTGAGGTGGCAGAAAGACCAACTGCTTACCCTGAGCCATTGCTATGGTTACTTCATCTAGTGTATTCACTTTTCCTTGGAAATGAAGAATACGGTTTAAAAATATTTTAAGATACTTCTACAGGGACTTGCACTGAGTTGTAAACAGGTACAACAAACAAATGCACTAAGAGGGGTCTGCACAGCTAAAATCTAGCTTTCAGAGCCAGAGAAGTAGTGAAGAATTACTATTGGTTTGAGAAAATTGAGAAAAGAAGAAAAAAAAGTTATTTGAAGGTGTGAAAGCAAGATACACAACTGACTAATTGCCTAAGACTAATCCAAAAAGTCTTCAAGAAACAGGACTCTTTCGATGCTCTACTCTAATAAAAGGCTATTTTTTCCTCTACATGAAGTGTTGCAGGAGAAAGAGAGAGAGTCACATGGCCTGGAGCCTCAGTTTACCCGGGTACGAGGGGGGCGGGGAGAGCACATGGGCAAATGGTTTCAGGGCACAGGGGTGGTACAGGGGTGGTACATGGGCGGTGTTGGGATACAGGAACCAATAGGGAGAACTCGAGGAGTGGCCAGGACTAGGGGCAAGGGATGGAGGGAGACCTCATGGAGAGGGCAAGAAACCATCAGTAAGAGGGGGTACAGCGCCACAATGAAGTTTTCTAACCATTTCTTTTCTAAGTATTATTTTACATTTCTGGTGTCATAGAAGGTTAGAGTCTCAGTTACCCAGTCTTTGTATAAATGAACAGGCCATAATTTGTGTTTACTTTAGTCTGCTGCAGAGTGGATGGTGTTCTTTAAATTCCATGTGTAGCATCAGCAGCATCAAATCTTGTGCCTACTGCATTTCTGGTTGTCTCTTCCTCCTCTTTTGGTACTACAAATACACTTGCATTTTTCTAGTAGAAAATTACTTGAGCAGGGAAAAAAATTCAGTATCTCTGATAAAAGGAGGAGGGAGACATCTGGTGTTTTTCTGTAAAACTGAAGAGGGTTTTCCCCCCTTATATGGAGTTTCACTAGCACGTATGAAAATAGAATTTCTCAGTCTCATCATCTCGATCTTGTAGTATTTAAGCCAAAATAGTTAAAAGAAAAATCCTATTTGAGCTCATCATACTCCATCAACAGCTATAAAAATGAGAAATCGTGTACAATACAAGATTTTTGTGTTGTTACTTTCCTAGAAAACTGCTTGTGTAACATTTCTCAGCAAAAGAACAAATTGCCTGTTTCACAGCCAGGAAAAAATTAGTTTGTGAAGACAGGCTTATCACACTCCTGTGAAATACACACAGTATGAGATTTCTCAGTAAATATCATGTCATTCAAATACCAGTCACATCAGTTATTTTTAAAGACTAGCCTTAGTCATTACTGCATCTTCATCAGTAATACAAGATCCAGTCAGACTGAGCACCAAGAGGTGAACGCATCTCATGGTGAAGTGTAGTCACTTAAATCTTGCAGAAAATTTCGATTTCCAAATTCAGAATCCTGTCTGCAGTATTCCAATTGCAGTATATGCCTGAATGAAAAATCAACATACACACAAAAGCAGCTTGTTACATGTGGCTGTGTGTTGACTTACCAGTTTCTAGATGTGACCATTAGGGGGTCTGTTGAAGGTGGAGGAAAAGTATGAAACCCTAAGTGATGCATCTTTCTTCGGCTTTCACATGACAGCTGAGATCTTGATTTCTCAGTGCGATTTTCTGCCATCCAAGCATTGTATCTTAAACATCATTTCATGTAACTTTCTTTTGACAGTACCCACACATCAATCAAGAGTTGGTATCTGTGAAGAAATAAAGGAAAAGGTGCAGGAAAGGAATGATTGTGTTTCAAGGAATTGGCATTAGTTTCAAACAGGTTGCCCAGAGAGGTTGTGGATGCCCCACCCCCAGGAGTGTTCAAGGCCAGGTTGGATGGGGCCTGAGCAACCTGGTCTAGTGGAAGGTGTCCCTGCCCCTGACTGAGGAGTTGAAACTAGATGACCTTTAAGGTACCTTTCAACCCAAACCATTCTATTATTCGACATTACTGAGAAAATAAGGGAAGGAGTCTTGAAAGTGTTGTGGTTTTCACTTAAGTTGTGCCTCCCAGTCAAGATCTTTTAATAGAGCACAACAATGAGGCAGCTGACTTGGGCTGAAATAAAAATTATTCTCACTGCTGATCCTGTGGAAAATCAGTGGCCTTTTCTGACTCACTATGAAGACTTGGAAGTCACTGCCTTTCCCATCCATATGTAATTTGAAAATCGCAGCTCAATGCAAGGGGTGCAGATTTATTTTCTGCTGGCCCTTGATGCAGAGCAGTGCAGGAAGACAAAAGTGCCTGTGTTGGCTTGGTTTCTGTGGTGTAGCTGTTTTGGTTACCATCTCAATGATGTGTTTTGTTGAGACAATCAAATCTGATTCTTCTGTTCACTGAAAATGAGTGCAGTGCATGTGAAATGTGATCTGGCTGTTATCAAGCAATAGGAATATCTGTTTTACATCAGGAAGTGTCAAAATTTTCAAATTCAATCAGGGGCTCAAGATGAATGTCAAGACCAGAATATGAAATTTGCAATTAAATTATCAATGGAAAAATAACATTTTGTTCGGAATGATTATTCCACTTTGAGTTCTTCCAACCTAGGAACAATTGTCTTTGTAGCTGAGCACTGAACTATTAGTCTTATTCCCTATTTGACTGGACTTTCTTTTATCTTTGTTGATGACCATATAATTTAGTCACTGTTGCACCTGTGATCTGACATATTTCATGCTTATCACTCAAATTTTCTTCCTTAATGCTTTGTAAAGTATAGAGGGAAAACTAGGGGAAATCTTACAACTACAACATTTACTGGAAAATGCTGAAATAAGAAAATTTTATGAAAAAATAGCAGTTCTAATTAAATAATGTGTCTTTTAAATGAAAAATAGCAAAAGAAATTTATGTGCCTGCTTTTCATATCACAAACACTATATATATATATAAAATCTATGGGGTTTTTTCCTTCTCTTCCCTCTTTTCCCATTAAGAATGGAGATCTCATTGAGGATGAAGTTCAGAATCTGAAATGGAGAGCAGTCTTGGATTCACTCAGAAGCAGAGCTACTCAAACTCCAGTTGTGCTGCTACATGATAAAGAGTCTGGTATGCAAAGAAATCAGAGTTTTTGCTTTCATTTCTGTGCAATTAAAGTGAAGATGGTTTAATTCATGGGGTATGTATGACTTAGAAGGTGTAAACACTTTGAAAATCCTCCTGATCTGTAAACTGTATCTGGAGAAGGTGAAACAATAACTGCTTGCACAACCATGAACCCCAAATAAACTTTATTTTAGACCTCAAAATTTATGGGTTTTTATGAAGCTTGTTTTCTTGTTTAATATTGTGCTTGTATCTGTATCACTGGTGATGTATGCTGCTGGTAGAGAAGGTAATTTCGAACATACTCTTACTAAAATATTTTTCTGTTCAAAATGTCTCAGATGGTTTTGTGTTTGTTTTCTGTGTAATTCTCTGGGAGTGACATTACATTTGTCCGGTGCTTTACCACAACAGAAACACCAGCTGATGTTTGTGATGGACTAAAGCAGGTGGAGGAGCTACCAGAAGAACTTGTACCGGGTTTGGAATGCAGTTCCAGTGCCTTTGTGAAAGTTGCTGGTCTTGCTGAGACTGAGCAGGTGGGAAGAAAAGTTACTGCTGTTACTGTTACTTGCTATCTTTGTGCACAAGGAGCTTGTGAAATCGGAGAGAAAATGAAGGGTTGGTTTATTTAAAGGCGAATATTAAAGTAGCTTTAAGTCATAGCTACTACGGATGGCTTTCAAGGTGAATAGAGGTGTGCACTAAGAAAACGATCGACTTATTCATACCTAATTTGTAACATTACTCTCATTGCAAGTCTTTAAATAATTTGAAAACCCTTTTTATGGAAATGCTTTTTCCTCATCAATTTGTAATCAAGTGTTTTATAGATGAACTAAAAAACAAATTATGATTAGCAACATGTTTTAGCATATATTTTTCAGTTTGAAACATCTGTCATTCGCAATCACCAGGTCACCCTTGGAACAGAGAGAGCAAGTACTCTACAAGATGGTTTCACTTTGCCCAGGTGTACCCCGAGTCATCGTGCAGCAGGACTGCTTCCCTGTTGTTCTGAGAAGTTCTCTAATGATGAGACAAGTAAGGAAACTGATGATGGAGAAACCTTTTTTCTCTTGAAGGAACAAGCTGTAACTCTACCAGTGAAGATATTCCCTGCTTCTGTGTTTGAAGCCTTAATGCGGAGGAAGCTCCAGCTGGCCTTGTTTAAACCTGAAGGATGTCACATAACAGCTTTCACCACTGTGAAGAAAGTGAGGAGTTTGAGTTTCTGTGAGGCAAAT
Organism: Oreocharis arfaki; assembly: GCA_013398015.1. NCBI lineage: Eukaryota > Metazoa > Chordata > Aves > Passeriformes > Paramythiidae > Oreocharis > Oreocharis arfaki. The sequence continues at coordinate 389,484 of VZRR01003135.1, forward strand.
ACTAATCTTTGGTCTGATGGCCTTTGTATTGTTGCAAAAGGAGGATTTTTCGACAAAGCTCCTGAACTTCATGGAAAGTTGCCTTCCTCTGTGGCTGAAGTTTTCACATCATCTCTAGAAGAACGGAACATGGAAAAGCATTGGGGAAACAAGCGAAGTCTGCCAAAAAGCATAAGTGAAAATGAATACCTGGATAAAGATGTTGATGATGAAAAGTATCACCAGAAAATCTTTACAGGGAGAGCTAAAAGAGGAGAAATACAGAATGAGAAAGCCCAACAACAACATGTGACATGTGATCTTGAGGAAATTTCTAAAGTTTTCCACAAAACTGAATTTTTCAGGCCTGGGAAGCAAGGAGTGGAAGCCGAAGAGAGTCTCTGTAGCATGCAGGATGCCCAAAGTTTATATTTTCATTTTAATCACTTTAAAAATGGTTTTGAAAGTAGTTCTGAACAAACGGAGAAAGAAGAAAATATCTCAGAAAACTGCATCCCTAATGTGAATAGCAGATGTAATGGAGAAGACATAATTGAAATGGAAGAGAAAGGACACCAGGCTCAGGAACCAACTCAACAAACAAGCCCCTCCGGAAATATTGGCCTGAAAAAAAGGAAAGAACAGACCTTGAAACTATGTGAACCAAATGAGAATAATTTCTTGTGTCAAAAAAAAGCTGCTAAAAACACTCAACATACATACTCTCAGAATTTTTTTTGGTCAGATGAAGAGAGGTATTCACTAAACTTACTGTTTCCTCTGCAAGAGAGGGCTGTGTGCTTGAGCAAACTATTCCTGCCAGGGAAGAGCTTTTATGAGTGTTTCTGTCATCTGTCACCCTTGGAACCTGGAAATGAATGTAATGTGAAAATATCTGTACTGGAAAAAGCAGTGGCAGCATGTTCTCAGAGGATATTTCTGCTGATGCAAGAGAATGAAGATTACTCCAAAAAAGTCCATATATTACAACAGGAGAATGACAGATATGTTGAGATGATGTGTGCCCTGGAAGAGGAGATGGATGCATATTTTCAATATGTTTTAGCATTAGATGAAACTAACATTGTTTCATTCCAAAACTTACTTAATGAGAAGGAGGTTGCTGGTGGATGTTATAATAACTTTACAGAAGAAAACACCATGACCCCAGGAACATTTTTAGTTGAAACTTTCCCTAAGAATCTCTCATATGTTGAAGAGAAAAATAAGCATTCTGAAAAAGACTCATTGACAATTGCATCAAATAAACTTCACAGGAGTGTTCTATCCTTGAATGGAAGGAAAACGAGGTATTTCCAGCTGCTTTCTGACCTAAAAGAAGAAAGAAGCAGATGCTTCAAAGAAATGGCTAAATTATTACAAGACAATGAAAACTATGTAGCAAAAAATAATGAATTAATACAGGAGAGAGAGAGAAATTTACGAAGAATAGCTCTTTCAGATGGTGAAAAAGAAACTTTGTTGGGACATTTGGCAGAGATGAAGTGTGAGCAAGACAAATATAGGACCTTAGTTTCAGAACTTCAGGATTGCAAAACTAGCTGTTATCAAACCATTTCTGATTTACAGGAGGAAAAATGTGTACTGAAAAGAGAGATAGACAGAATCAAGCAAGAAACTTCAGAGCAGCTTGATGAATTTCAGAAAGCCAATGCAAACTTTATTTTAGAAAATAAAAATTTGAAAGAATTAATGTCTTCTTTGGGTTTCACCTATGAAGAGCTGAGAAAAGAGAAAAGTGTAGGAACAATGAAAAATATAGTAAAACTAAAAGAAGAAAGTCAGCAACATGGTCTTAAGCCAAAGAAAGCTGGAACAGCATGTAGTGTAACACAAACTGAAGAACAGGGAGTTCTGGCTGTAGATCCTTCAGGTTATTCCCCTGGGAAAAAGGTAAATAATAACAGTGAGGAATGTTATCGAGCAGGATCTTCTAAAGAAAGGGAGATACAAATGTCATTAGGAGGGCAAAGCTGAATTAACTTCATGATGGAGGAAACTTTGTAACCTCTAACATGAGCTGAGGTGCTAAAGTTAACTTTGAAATCGAAGGCAAAATGCCAGAAAGAGGGGTTTTTTGGAATGTTGTATTAGAGAATGTTAAAGTAAGCAGCAAGCTACAAATACTTACACTATATATATATATACACACATATATATATTTAGTCTATATATATGTATATACTAAAAATAATACTTAAAAGACTGCACTGCTCAGGCTTTTAATTTTTTTTTATCTTATTGTAAGAGTAAAAGCTTTTACAAGAAGCTTTAAGTCTACCACAAGTTCTCCTAACAGAAGGAAACTTGTTACAATGGTGAAAAAATCATGTCTTGGTGAAAGCTGTGCACATGTTCATTTACTGATTTTTATTCTGATTTGGTCTATTTTTGTCTTGTTTTGATGCATATGAAACATACGTCTAAAGACAGGATCTTTACTCGTGATGGATTTCTCATCCATGTTTTTCCTCTGCGGTCATGTAGCTTACACCACAGTGAATTTCTGTGGAGATTACTATGTACTTATAAATGCAGAATTACTACTTCAGTTGAGAATATTAATATGTAAATATTTATATGTAATACCTTGATTTTATGCAATTTTTGGGTAGTAGTTTAGGAGGAAACTATATATTGTTCTATAAACAACTGTGTGCCATTTTGGACAGGTGAGAGGAGTCATCATGTCTTTTTATCTATCCAGGGCAGCATGTTTGAAAGCTACAGTATGATGAAAGAGCAAGTTAGAAAGGCAAAACAGGAACTAAAAATACAGCAAAAGGAATTAGAAAAATCAAAAAAAGAGGTAACCTTCTACTCTGATGTACTTCTGAGGAGAAAATTTGGGTTTTCTTGTCTTTTCTTACATGGCCATCTCCTTTCTGCCAGGCTTTAACACTTTTACAAAACAGGGAAGTCTCTGATCTGCAGAACCAAAATGTTCCTCTGATCTTTGAGTGATGAATGGCACAGTCACTCTTGGCTGGCCAGAACATCAAGTGAAGCTGCATTCCTGCAGCACACTGTGGCAGAGGCTGAGTGCCTGATAAAGGCACATGCAACAGCCTGCCTTCTCTGGCCATCTCTGGGCAGGCTGCTTCCCTCCACATCACTGGGAATCAGGAGGAGGAGAAGGCAGCAGAAGCACTGAGGGTTACTGCAAACCTGAATTGAAAGCAGTTTTTGAATGAAAAGCCAGATCCTGTGCAGCCTGGCACTGCCAGGGGTTTGCTATATCCAGAGGCATTGCCAGGCATGCTGCCCCTTCTCTCCACACCAAGCCCAGCACCACCTACTTGGAGACTTGTTTGGATGGGGTAGTTCTGTGCCTGTGTGACGTAAATCTGCAGTTTTAACACCATCTGAGGAAGCTTTCAGAGTTGTGCCTTTCCTAGTGCACTAGATATTCACATTCCCATTTTTTATAAGTCAATCTCCACTCTATGCACATCTAAGCAGAAGGTATTGTTTTTATGGCAAGTATGTATTTTTGAGGCTGTAACAGGCATCACTCGCACTCCCTGTGGACAAACCATTGGCAACCAACAGGTCTGTTGAGTATGTAAAAGAAAAATAGTGATAGGGTTTTCATGGTGGTTGTATGAAATTATTGTCCTTTGACAGCTGCTTTATAAGACTTCCCAGCTTTCAGGTGAGGTAACTGGAATGAAGGGATGGATTTGGATAATTGTTAGGTGTTTAGGCAAGGACTTCTGACCTTGTCTTTTGAACATGAAGAGACAGTTTTATATTTATTTTGTTTGCAAAATCTAATTAACTTGGGTCTTTCTAATCCTTTTGTGTGTTATATGGAAGTTGTGTGTTACAATACTTTCCTCAGTTTACTTAAAATGATGTGAAACCTTTGCTTCAGAAGGGAGATAAAAATTATCTGTCATATGAAGGAGAGCTCACTGTCAGGCAACCAGCAGAGCTATCGAGGAGCTTGTTTGTGGTTTTTGGTTTGGGTTTGCTTTTGTTTTCAAATCTACAGTTAATGTGTGTAAGTTGAATAAAGACACCCTAGAAAAAATTTAAAGTTGAACATATGGATGGCTTTTTTTTCCCCTTCTTTGCATTTTTCATTTTTGACATTTTTGTTTTGCTTCTCATACTGAATCAAACACAGCACTGTGCCAGCTACTAAGGAGAAAATTAACTCTGTCCCAGCTGAAACCAGGACACATTCCTCAAGAAAACTTTTTCCCCCTGCCCAGCTAATAAAAACTTAGTTTCACTTTGCTCTGAGGGCTTTCAAAGATGTAATCTCTGAAATCATGTTTGTATACACCACTGCTTTTTAAAACTTTATTCAAAATATCCATGGTACCCTCATCTTTAGAAATAAATTTAAATATTATTTTTGGCATGGCGCTAGTGAGATATTCTATAGGACGTACTTCTAGAATTGCATTAATTTCTTATGATAAGATTGTAGTGTATTGTATAATTCCATTTAATTTAATCAGTTTATAACAGTTCAAAAGCTATGATGTAGAGAGCAACCTCAAATCCGTGGTTGTAAACTGGTATTGAAAAATGATACCGCTGCTGGACTAATTATACTCAGTAATTTTTGTTCTTCCTGTTAGGCTCAGAAGTGGTACAGAGAACTTGGTTTTGCTGAAACAAGGTACGAAGAAATTAAATCTCATTTGACACAGGCTCTCTCAGAATTAGATCGCCTTAAGCAAGAGGCTGGGGACAAAGTGCAGGGAAAGCAGCACTGCAAATTAATGGTATGTATGTAAATGGAATGGAGAAACTCATGTTCCTTGGGAGAGAGTGTTCTGGCTGCAGAAACACCCATTACTGTTATTGGGAATGGATTTGAAGCAAGTGCAGAGCCTCTCCAGCCACTGGAAACTTAACAGTGAGCAGATGTTATACGAGGTAGACCATCTGTCTGCAGAATAGTCCAGGGTCTGGGCTCTTCATGGGCATTATAAACACCTCACTTTTTTGTTTAGGAGGACTGTTGTTCTGCTCTCTTTAGCCGAAGTAATTTTCAGGTGGCCTTAATGAAAGGTCTTGGAGGAGTCTCCAGTGTTTCCGGTATTTGGCCTTTTTGCCCTGATTTCAGGCCTTGTAGCCCTGATTGCTGGATTTGGACAGGCAAAATGACACTGTGAACAGATGGTGTGGATTAAAGTCAAAGTCTTTAATGGATGCATGTGGCCCAAATATGTGACCCCAAAATCCAGGAAATCTTTCTATCTCACTGGAATGTGTTTATTTCACAGAAATTCTGGTTTTGCTGTAAATTAAACCTTTTTTAATTTTCAGGTGGTTCTCTGTCTTGATATAGGTTTATGTTTTCCACCAAAATAAAGTGTTTTATATAGAGATTTTTAGTTACTGAATAATCTTCTGGTAGCAGCTTTTATCAAGACTTTTCAGCTGAAATTATTTCTGTTCTCCTTAACTGGTAAGCTGCAAAGAAGAAATATGCAATTTCTACCAGCTGGAAAAGCACATTTGTAGCAATCTACAATATTTGCATATTAATTTTGAGCAGGTTGGATAGATATGGCTTTGGAATAAAATAGAAACAAATTCTGGAAAATATAAGGATTCTGAGATCAGTTCAGTTGCCTAAATGTCACCGTTTATCCCAGTTAAGGGCCTTAGAGCATCATGGATGATGGTGTCGTTGGTCACCTGGAAGTCCCAGGCAGTTATTTCATGTTAGCTTGTACACCCTACGTGGCACTATGGGCTGGTGTTTAGGAAGCTGAATTCTGACTGTTAAATGAAAAAGAAGTACAGATTTTTCATATCACTGTGATGTATTGGCATGTAGCATCCTAATACAGATGAATCTATTTCAAGCAAGAAGAAACTCCCAAATTGTTTGAAAAGAAAAAGAAATGTGTTACTTGTTTTGTTCAAGCTAGCAGTTAAGATTTTGGGTGTATTTTTGGGAAATGGAGCTTTAATCCTTTCGTTTGGGGACAGTCTGGGACAATTATTATATATTATATTGGTCAATGAAGGAAGATGTTAATTATTTCAGTGACTCACATGGGAATAAAATTCATAGACCTTTGACAGAATGTTTTTACACTGGAAAAAGTGCAGGTCAGCCTTTCACTGAAAAACCCTGCCACTTTTAAATCCCTCCAACAACTAGTGTTTTCAAATTAGTGTTTATTGATCAGTAGTATATATTTATGCAACAGTGTGATACTGTTTGATTTAGGTCTGACTTCTTCATCCCATTGAATTACTTGTAGGGCTAATGTCAAGTGTTTTTGAGTACATGTGTCTCATTCCAGGGTCAAAGATGCAGTCCATGCATGTCACAGAACTGGGTTTATCCTTCAGTTGCACTATTCAGTGCCAGAACTAATTATCTGCATAACTCAAGTCCATTATCTTTTAACCAAACAGTATTGATTTTATTGGCACAATTTGACAAGTAGTACAATAGAAAATAGAGTAGGTATATCTTAACAAAGGTCAAATTTATTTCAATAGTTTGCTTTAAAAAGAAATTTTTTAATATACACCAAGCTGTTGATAGTGTGTTTGTGTGAGGTGTTAAAATATGAGCTAAGTTTTTCTAGGTTGAAAATAAACAAAATACTTTCTGTCACAAAAAAAGATCATGATCTAATTTTCTAGCATCATTTTACTTGCTGAGGGCAGTTTTGTTGACTTGTGATCTGGTTTTTGTTTTCAGCTACTTGCCACCCTTGTCCAAAACTGTTTTACACTCTGCAAAGTTATTAATAGACTCTTGTGCAGTAAATCACAGTAATTCATGCATTTCCCTGTTCTAAACTTCATTTTTCTGGAAGACCTCTGGCTGAAATGCTTGAAAGAAGTGAAGATGTGAGCACTCTGGGTCTAGAACCCAAGGTCTAAGTTGTGCTGTGTTTTGAGTGTATCTTTTAGAACTTTTGACATTTCTTACGTTCTGCTGTCCCTGATGCCCAGGGATCCTAGTTCTCACCTGAGACTCCATAAGGCTTTTAATTTCATTGCAGGTAAAAGAGAGCTAAGATAATATATTTCAAGCTTACTGTTAGGACTCTGTTTCAGGGAAGCTGCGAACAGGTGAAATACACTTTAGCCTAGGAGTATTTGGGTGAGTTTTCTGGGATGTTGAGGTGGCCTTCTGAGTAGTGATGCTGTGGTTGAATTTAAGAGAAATATGGGGGTGAGCAGAAGGGGGCAGGGTACTATCTACAGCTTTAAAAATTAATAGAAGAATTTTGCATGAAACGCACATAGTAAATAAGGTGTCAGGCTTCCCTGGTGAACCCCTGATGACTGTCACAGCCTGTAGCAAATAGGTCATATTCCTTCTCATTTTCTCATTGAGTTTTCAAACAAGCACAATTCACACAAGAAGAGGAAGATACTGTTTTTATTTTTAATGTTTAGGCACCAACTGCAAAGACTAGTAATCTTGCCAGGTTTTACAAGAATGCAGTGTGTTAAATGCTATGTTTTGGTATTAGTTATCCTTTGGTTATTTCCCAGTCCCAGCTGCTGAGTCCATCCTTCTGGAGCTTGACTAGATAACCTATGGTCATTACAAACTGGGACATCTGACAGAGTGCTCATATAGAAATCTTGTACACCTCATTTGTGCTTTGAAACTACAGAAAACTGCTAGCAGGTCAGCAAAATGCAGAAGGAAAGAGGGAGCTTTTCTCTGTCTCTAACCTTCACACATTTGTTTTTTTTTCCCCCACCTTTTTTTTCCATAAGCAAAGGAGTTAGGGAGTGTTTCCCTTTTGGTTTTAACATACTTTTTGTGTTGGAGAGAAGATGAGGCAAATACCATGTCATGGACTCATCCTCAGGCTTTTGTCCCTGCAGCCCTGGTCTAATACATCTTGATGTGTCCAGCAGTTCCTATTGTTCTCTTGACACAAGAGGGAGCCAAAAAGTTGGGTACAAAACATTCGACCTGCTCCAATGCTGTGCATGGATGACTTGCTTCATATGAGGAAGAACACTATGACAATGTCATATTTCTGTTTTTCTCTCTGTTGCAGTGATGTGTTGCAGGCAGAGTGATGTGATCTACACTGCAGGTTGCTGTTCCCTATGGAATGGTGCCTTCAGTGTGCTGTGGTCAAGGGTGTCAAAGCCAGAAAGGCTGCCAGAAATCCAGGGGAAAATTTACTGTGGTGTTGTGCATCAGGGCTGAGTATTAGCTCCTCTCTCAGTTGTATCAATGTTTGTAACCATTAAAATCAAACCATCATTCTGCTTTGTCAGAAGGTTATATGGTTTTACCACACTAAATGGGTCTGACTATAATTTTTAGCTTAATCTTTTAGACTATATACTGTGTTATCAGGAATCTAGACCAGCTGTGTGTATCCACTCAGCTTTTTTTTTTAATATAATAGCATAAATTTTTGCCAAGATACTTCCTTCTCCTTCCCATTTTCCTCATTCTGAATCTATATGTTTAATCTGGCAGTGTCACTTTTAGGAGGTGACCTTATGATGCTGACCATCAGTCTTGAGCTCTCACTAATCCTTTCAATCTAAGTGTGTGAAATTGGGAAGAAAAGAAATTGGAGAGTGGGGGAGGAGGAGTTAAGTTCAGAAGCCTCTCTTTCCACCTCCTCTGTATCACTATTACTACATTTTAGTGTAAAAAATATTTTATTTTAAAATATTTTACAAATTTAAACTTAAAATCTTATTAGTTTTATTAATAATATTCCAGAGTAAATATATATTTGGGAGAGGAATTATCTCTCTGAGATAAATATATGTAGAAAAACAAGGGGGATATTATTTAGATTCTTGTTGAAGCAGGAGACTGAGAGCTTCTGAATTTTAATCTTACTCACTATGTGACCACAGGTTGGTCACTTAATCTGTCTTTGCCCAGTTTCCCATTTATTAAATTATTACAATACAAATATTTACCTTGAGGAAATGTTGAGAAAATCCAATTCTATACCTGCTCTCACAGGGGTCAATTATTCCTTACATATAGAGAGTTTCAGAATAGTGCAAAATATTAGTACTAATATGTTCATGAAATTTTGGAATCATACATTTTACATCAGCTTGCTTCTTTTTGATGTACAAGGTAGGTAGTTATATTGATTGAGAAGTTTCGTGGTATAAAACATGATTAAGAATATTTTTGTCCTTTTATACACCTAAATTGAAAATCTGTGTATTTTCTCTCTAGCCTGTGTACACACTGAAGGATGCCCAGGAAAAAGAGGTGAATAAAATAGCCAGTAAGAGATTAGAGCAGCAAGTGTTGACCTTGAAAGCTCAGCTCAGGGACCAGGCTGCATTACAAAATCAGTTTCATGGCTTGCAGAATGAAGTGGAACTCCTTCAGGCTCAGCTATGTGAAAAGGTATCATAAAGTTGTTTTCTGTGTGCTAAATATTAGCTTAGACTTCAGATTCTACATCTTTCTTTTCAAAGAGGAAAAGCAAAATAGTCTTCTTTCCTGGGAATGAATCTGAGGATAATTAAATGGTTTCCAGGCATATAATAGTACCTCTGACTTCAGAGAAATAAGGAAAATATATAAACTGCCTGAGTGATCCACATTATAGAAAAATGATAGATGTTCATGAAAGTTCAGTTTCTGCTCTAATTATTCCCCATAGTGTAATGCAAGAAGAGTCATGCTGAAATTCTCTACAGAGTCACCTCCTTGGCTTAAATTGTCAGGATTTTTAACATTCCCATCTCTCTTGTTCCACTATATCAGATTATGAAACACCAAGCCAGTGATAGAATTTTAATAGAACTTTTCCTAACTTTTTTGGTTCATCTGCTAGGGGTACACGTTAAGAGTTTCAGTAACACATTTTCAGATAGGTGTGTAGGTTGGATTTTTGTTGTAGTTATTCTGCTGAGAACCCCCATGTATGCACAAGTGTACTTACACAAGCAGTTTTTGCACTTGTGCACTACATTTCACCTGACAAACCAGAGCAGATACATTAATATTTGCAAAGCTGCTGCTGTAAGTGTGACTGCAGCTACTGAACTCTTGGGTGGAAACAAATTCCTCCTAGGACTTCTTTCCCTTAGATTTTCTTTCCTATTGGGAACTGTCTTTTGGAAAGGGATGATATTTACAGTGTGAGCCAAATTGGAACTGCCCATTAGACTCTGAAACAGCTCGCAAATGGCATGTTCTCAATAGTGCTCTTTGTTCTTCATGGCCTGATACAACAAGTAGAACATGCTTCTCCTCTCTGTCTACTCTGAAATACAAGAGATTATTGTCTTCTCCCTACTGAGAACAAGTTTCATTCTACTTTCTCCACAGTATATCCATCTTTCTAAAATTTTGGTTTATGTTTGTTTGTTTGGTGGTGGTAGTTTTGTTTTGTTTTTCCTAGCCTTGACATGTGCTGTGGTTTGCTCTAAACCAGCCCTGTAAGGAGGGTTAGTGGCTTCTCTCAGGCATGGATTAGGGAACGCCTCTTAGAAGAAGAGTGCTGGTAGAATGAAATTGTTTTATAGTGTCTGGTGTTGTATCAGATGGTAGGTGAGTAAAGGGTGAAAGGTGCCATCTATATAAATGGACAAATCTTAGTTGTGCTATTGCATCATCAAAATGTGCTGCTCCCTGCCTCATCATGAATTGGATGTCTCCAGTGCAGGGACCTACTGCCAGCTCTTTCTTTGTTCCCCCAGTGCTAGTGCAATGTACAGACATGTTTCCCCTGTCCTGCCTGCTCCGATTCCTCCCAAGCCCACAATTTATTAGCTGAGGACCATGGGACTTTTTTCAGCATAACTGAGTTCTCATAAAGGAGGTTTGTTTAATGATGATATATATTGTATAATGATGATAATATATTTACTGTAAACTTTATAGAAATATGAATTGTCAGGCAAAATGAATGCAAAGGAATCTGTACTTTATTGTCAAAAATACTGTATTGATTCATATTGGTAATGGATTTTACTTGGCAAGATACTGTATTTTTTTCTGCATAATCAGAAAATAGGGTTACCATCAGTAGATTTTAATCATAAGGTACAGACTAAGTCATCTGGCCCACCCTTCTTCACCTCCTTACAGAGGACATGTATCAGCTGTGTCAGAGTAGAAGGCTGTTGATGTTCACTTTTCAGAGTGGAACATGCATGCAGAAAATTCCTCCTCTTTTCTCTAATTTTACAATATAATATTGATAAAGAAAGGGAAAAATTTCCCCCAAAGAATGTTTTGAAAGATTCACAGAGTAAATATGAACATGAGTGCATAATGGATACCAAGTCTTTACTGTGATGCTGCTTTCGCGAAATAACTGATACAAGGCTCCATCTAAGAACATCCAAAAGCCTTCGTTAATTTTTAAGACCAGTGCTAATGTGATTAGGGCAGTGTTTGTATGCCAGAGCCTATCTGCGTGCAACCAGCTCCTTATACTGATTCATCTTGTTTATGTTGCAGGGTCACACAGGTATGCAAAGTGTACACCTCAGAGTCAGGTCTAAAACAGATATCAAAAAACTGCTAGAGTATTTGAAAATGATTCTTGAATGAATTGATGCAGGATGTTTTTCAACCTTTCAGGAGAAAGAACTACAGAAGAGAAAGTCTGAAGTGAAGCTGACATTAGCTCCTCTGAAGGTACTGTGTTTCCCTGAACACTGATTTGGGACCTACACAAGGTGTATTCCTTTACTTACAGGCTTCTGTGCCTTTGACTGCTTCTGCAGTTGTCCCTGGTTAGCTGGGTGCTGCTGGGCTTCACCTCAAGCAAGGGCTCACTGACATTATTGCAAGGTTACTCTTCAGCTTGTCAAAAGGGGGGCCTTGCACGTGAAAAGGGAACATCTCTTTCCAGTTTATCTGTGCACATGTATTGCTCTTGAAGGTGCAGAGGCACCTAATGATGTAGAGACATAGGAATGCAATCTATAGCTTTGGGTCAAAACATGGAATTTCAGATCAGACGCAAAATATCTTGCAGTCTCAGCAGAGAGTGAAATCACAGAACCGTAGAATGTTTATGTGTTCATGCCACACAGGCTAAGCTGGCTTGCCTCACCCAAAAGTGCCAGGAAAGGAACAGCTTCATTAGGAGAATGCACAGCGAATTCCACAGGCAAGGAATTATTAACTCTGCATTTGATGAAGAGGTGAAAAACTTGGTGGATGACATGACTCTGGCAGAGTACACAGTTGCTTTTACACCAATGTGTGATCAGGAGGTAAGTGCTTTTACTTCTTTGTAGGATCCTCATGTTTCCACTATTGAATTAAATGGTGGTTTTCAAAGTGTTTAGTGAGACTCAATGTGTAATTATAAAAAACGTTTCATTGCTTATTATAAATATTGCTTCAGACAAATCAGTGGAGTTGGCCATTTTAGTGTTGTTGTAGGCAGGGTTTAAATTTCAAGAGTTCACAGCAAAGTGCATCAGTGTTTCATGCAAGAAATGCTCCCCTGATATTTTGACTAAGTATCTGATGGATAATGCAGCACATATTTCCCAATTTCATTTTGAATATGAATTTTGCATTTCTTTCCTGCAAAATGTTTTGTTTCAGATTTCTGAAGAAGTCAGGGAAAAAAAAAAGATCAACAGTGAATTATTTCAAGACTTAAGTCAACTCAGTGGACATTTGTATTGGAAAGGGAGTTAGTAATTTGTGTTTCTCTGGCAAGGCAAAAGTGGGATACAGTCTGTTTCACACCTGATTCTGTTCAATATTGTCATTAATATCTTGGATGCTGGGAATAAACTTCCTAATTTTGGAGTAGCACCTACTTTTTAAGGACAGGAGTCTCAGTCTGGCAATCTGAAGAAACAGGAATTCCGTTGCAGTACTTCAGTAGCCATCAACAAGTTCTTTTTTCCTTTTAATTTTCTGTCTCTAATTATTTTTTAAAAGCCTGTAAAAGTACCCAAACAATATTTGGTAATATTTGTGTCAAGTACACTCAAGTAGAATCTTTGGTTAGAAGACGGGAGGGGGGAGGAAATATTGTGTGTTACACATTTGTATAATACTGTGTGCTTGTCACAGCAGAACACAGAATATTGGTTCATACTATGTGTTGTACTTCAGCTAACACAATGCACTGCAAAATGAATACATAAAAATAATTTATCTTAATGACACTCGATATTTTCACCAGCAGAAGATACTCAAAATGGGCATATAGTATAGTAAACCCACTGGATTTTTCTGATTATTTTGTGGTTTTGCACACTGAGTTGTATTCTGTATCATGTTGATACTGCTTATTCTTACAGTGTTACTAAGTGTTGCAAGCTATCACTCAGTCATATTTATTTTTGTGGCAAGAAGCAATTTAACTGCATGTTAAGGAAAAGGTGGATTGATTCCTGGTTGCAGGATGGGACAGGACTCTGTGTCTGGCTGTGTCTCCTTTGAGTACCTCACATGTGGGTCCACTACTGCCTTACCCAAGTTCCCACTGCACAGGAGTGTTTTATGTCACAGTGGCTGGGAACTCATCTGTCAGAAGGGAGATACTGTTCCACCTCCTTCAGACATTTTCTCAGACATTGCTGTGATAGGTGAGCATTAGTAAAGCTTCCCAGCACAATAAATATCAAAATACTGTTCACACTCACACTGTCTCCCTCAATGTTCAATTATCACACAAATTAGCAGGTTCAACAAGAGTGAATTGATTGAATCTGTATTCTGATAGCCAATGAATTTCTCTGCAGCATACAGCCCCACATTAAATTCCCTGCTTTGATAGATATTTAGCTGTTCATACTAAGTGGAGCACAGACCCCTTCCCATGGTGTCCAGCACTGTAGTGGCCAGAGGTCTCACTTAGGCTCAGGCACAAATGGGATTCAAGCCTGGGTTTTTTATCATGCAGAGAACAGACTGGCTCTTGCTCAGCATCTTGACACTGAGCTTAAGGCCCCTCTGGTCTCTGATAAATAGTTCCACATGTAACAGGGGGAACTTTCCTGCCAAGGAAAGTTGTATGTTGTATGTTCCTATGAAAAATGTATATTTCCATGCATCAGGTTTCCAGTGGAAAACACTTCAATGAAAAAATGTCCAAGTTTCACTACTACTAATTTAATAATGGTTGCAATAAAAACAAAAAAGAAAAAAAGAGACTGTTTCATATTCATATGATACATTCCTTTGGTTTAAAAGATCTTGTACTGAATTCTGTAGACATATGTTGAAGTGAACTGACTTTTCGTCTTGGATGTTTCATTTATTGCTTTCAACTCTTATTCTCACTGGATTTCACATCTAAGATTCCAGAGCTATGCCCAACGTCCACTTACATAAAATTCTTTTGAAAGCTCATTTTTTCCTTCCCCTCAGTTTTTCACTTCTTCAGCATTCCTAACATTTTAATTCTACTGTACAAAACCTGGTAGTTTGCCTTTTTTGTTTGTTTGTTTGCTTGCTTGCTATTTTTTTCCTTCTTAAATTAAAGATTTGCAATTGTCTTTACTCATTACTGGACCCAGTAATAAATAGAAGCCTGTCACACATTGGCTGCAGACCTCTGTGCCTTGGCTTACTGATGAATTTCATCTCAAAGTTTGCAGTTATGCATGTATAGCTGATCCAGAGCTCTTTGAAGGGAAAGGGGACTCTACTCAATTCAGTGCCTGGCCTTTTGTAGTTCAGTAAAAAACTTTGAGTCATGTTCTCAGAGAAAAAATTGGTTTATAGTTCTGTTAAGAACTCTATTTTTTTTTTTTCCTTTTTCATCTGTACATGGAATTACATGTAGAGGGGATAGAGCTGCTCCAGCTGGGTGCTAGGGTGCCCCTGCTCCATGGGGGGACTTATAGGCATCACCAAGTTACTCGTACTTACAGGCCAAAGCAAACTTGGGTTCTTTGCTTATTCAGGACACAGTGGATAGTTGGTCATTTCCTTCTGTTTGCCAGAAGTATTTTCTCCCTAATATTCATCCCAATTAATATACTGAACCATGAAGACAGTGTTATGCAAAAGCCACCATCTTTGGAGCTTCTATTCAGACTTCACTTTTAGCATTCAAGGCTCTGTTCTCAGACATGATAAATCCCTGTTGTCCCCATAGGTTTATTTTGCTGACTAACTCAGGACTTCCATCAGTTCAAGTTAGCAGAGCAGCATGCATGCTGAGGCTTGTCATTCTTTATTATTTTCACAGCCCAGTGTTACATTCAAGTGTTTGTGAGTAGGAAATAAAATTTGCTTGAATCATGTAGTATCTCATGATTTTGTTCCAGCAGTGCACTCTTCAGTGAGGTCATACATATGCTAGAGTAATATGTTCAGAAAAGAAAGCCAGTTTTCCTTCTCTTAATAAGTCCCTTTAAAGGGGACTAGGTTTTGAATTACTTTTCCTCACCATAAAACTGTACACCATGAAGCTCTTTATTTGCAATTTAGTTTAATTGAGCAATTTAGTATAATTTAATTTTAGTGTGGTTTTATCATAATAAACATATATGATTGCACAAAACGGATTTTATTTCAATTCTTTTTCATCCACCACCCATGTCACTGTGGTGAAAGCAAAAATTCTGTGCAGAATGGTGAACAAATGCTGCCTCTCAGTTTTGAAAAAAATCGTCTTTTGGGCAGGCATTGGCATGATAATGTATGTCTTATATGGACTTGAAATTTTTGAAGGAATGAAGAAGTTAATTTCTAAGCCTTTGTGGTGTATTTTCTTTTTAAAAGACTTAAATTGAGGAACAATTGCAGCCCCTTGGAGTGGAGTGATAATAAATTTTGGCAATAGAAATATTTTAAAACCTTGTGTTATTTTGTGTCTGGAAAACAGAAAGCATGTGGCTGAAGAGGACACATTCCTGGGACAAGGGCTGCCTCCAGCGGGTGCACGTGGCACTCGGCACAGTGCCATAGCTGGGATTCACATGCCCAATGTCAGACACAAAATATGTGTCCATTTTTGGCCTTCTGTCATGTCCCACTTTAATCACCTCCTTTTGAATGATGATTTTTTTTTCTTAATTGGAAGGACATTGGCCTCATCTTTCTTTTCTTCCTTTTGTAGAGTTAATTCAGGGACATTATTGACAGTTATTGTTTTTCTGCCTTTCCCAGTGAAAAGAACACAGGACAGCATTCATCAGCTGATCTTGGACGTTCATGTTCACAAAACATCCAACAAAAAAGGACTGGGACTTGGCCTTGCAACAGCTGCTTTACTTGGGTTGGTAAAAGCAGGAAGCAAGAGAAGATGTTCCAGATAACTAATGGGACATGTGAAAGAGGAGGCTTGATTTTTTCCTCAATTTAGGTGTCAACTCACAGTTTAAGAAACAGGCTTTACCCCGTCTGTCTGGCTTGAACATGAGGCGGTGTCTGTGCTGCTTTTGATGGATCAGAGAACCAAAGAGGAGCAAATGAGCTTGGCTTGCCTTTCACATGGACTCAGGCCAGCCAGTACAGTTGTGCAGTATTTTGGGCCTTTTCTCTCTCTTTTGGGCTAGGTGTGGAGAAACAGGAGAATGTTTAATCCTTTCCCTCAAAAGATTGAGCCAACAGCTTCTGCCTGGATGTCTGTAATGGAAAATGCTGCTGTATTCATCCAACTTCTCTTGTGCTGGAAGGCTTTGACTTGATATATTTTATATATTCTTTCCATAGTGGATCTGAAACCATTGTGGCTGTTTGCCCTCATTTCTTGGGGCTGAAAGGGAATCTGTGCAAGGAATATAGGGATAAATGGTAGTGCTTTTTAATGCTTTTCATGCAGTCATCTTAAACCTTATGGATGGAAAGCTCCAGGCGAAGAATGTGTCCAGTGCAGTGAATTGTTTTACAGAACAGAGATTAAATGTGCAGAATAGCATAGCTTAATTCTTTGTTCTGTCAAGGGATTTCTTCTGAGATAGGTTTTGGTAGAACAATGCATTTTGTTTGTTTATTAGTTTGTCTTTCTTCTCATTACTTTGCAAGAAATCACTGTTTTCCGTATTTTAATCATATTTGAAGGAAATAGGCCTGAAATAAAATTCTCTGATGCTTTCCTTAAAATAGTTTGTGCATGGCTGTTAAGGTCAGAGGCTTTTCTGGCACTGAGGGTGAGATACATTTCCTGTATGATGCCTGTACTTCTGACAGTCATCCATGGTAGTTTATTTATTTTCATAGTCAGGACATACTTCCAAGGAATTACCCTGCCCATTTTACATACTTGCTTTAGGTAAGTGCAGATGACTGAGCACTGACAGGCTGCCCAGAGAGGGAGTGGAGTCTCCCTCGCTGGAGATATTCAAGAACCACATGGACACAATCCTGTGCCATGTGCTCTGGGATGGCCCTGCTTGAGGAGGGAGGGTGGACCAGATGACCCAGTGTGGTCCCTTCCAGCCTGACCTATCCTGTGCTTCTGTGATAAGGTAGGAAGAGCCATAGAAGTTGGACTTCAGTGGTTGCCAAGGGGGCCAGGGGAAGATACACTTTGGTCCGATGAGTCCCACCCTCAGAGGGAAGAAAGAATTTAACTTTGGACTTTCAGTCTTTTTGGGACAAGGCTGATCAAGAGCAAGGAATCTTTCAAAACAAAGGATTTTTTGCAAGAAGAGGCCTTTTTTTACCTGACATTACAAAAAAAGTCACTGGAATCATCATCATCCAAGTGGATGAAAGAGTGGAATTAGTTATTTAGTAATTTTTTTGAAGAAGGGTAAAGTTCATTGCTGAGAGCTGCATCAATTTTGACCTTCAGAGAAATTATTAAAAATACTGAAAGGCATGATATACGGATTTTAAAAAGTTAGTGGCAGCCTGGCCTTTCCAGTGAAATAACTGATAGAGCTGCTCAATAATTATGTAAGTGGTTGTTTGGATAGAGGGGATCTCAAGAATTTGTGGTGACTGAGGAGAAGGTTCTTACTCAAGGTTAGTGCCATTTGAAAGTAAAATTGGGTTTAGTTGACAAGATTTAGATCTATTTCCTGACTGCATACATAATACAGATATTTTAGCAGTGGTTTTTGCTGTAATTCATGGGCAACAGCATGTGTTTGTCTAGAACAGCAAATGCCAGAAGAGGAATAGCCAGACTAAAAAAAAGCTTTAAAACTAACCAACCTTTATTTTCTGATAAAAATAGAATTTAAGTTAATGTAAAATGTACAACCAAAAATATCCAGATGAATTAAAACATTTTTATCTTCTCTCACTACATTTTTTTGTAGTGTTGGGGGAAGCTGATGTTTTTGGTTTCAATAGCAATCCTTTCCAAAGCTTGGAATTATAAAAGTTTACACTCTTCTGAGTTTGCTCAAATATCACAATATTTTCAATTCTTCCTAGGAGTAATTTGTGGAAAATTGAGAGGAAAGAAAAAAATAGGGAAATAGAATAAGGAAATAGAATAAATATTGTAAAAAATAATAATAATAATTGAAAAAAAAAAAACAACCTAAAAATGAGCAAGTGAATGTCTTGGCATTGAGACAAAATGTAGAATTTTTGCTGAGCTGCATCCTCGGTGCTATAGAAAATGTGATCTTTAGTGCTAGTCTTATCACACACCCAAGATGAGTCTTTTTGAGAGAACTATACCAACTTTCAAATACAGTGCAGACTATACTGTGAAATCTTTGTCAGGGCAGTAGCATCTTCACTCACTGGGGTTTGCATTAACCCTGCTTTCTGCTGAGTGTCACTGCTTTGGCTGCAGAAGAATTTGCTAATTTCAAGAGGCGAAAGGCTCTGTGGGGTCAAGAGTTGAAGGAAAGGAATGACCCTGCAAGGAGGTTCTTTTTCTAGAAATGACTTGTGCCAGTGTCTCAGCTTTGGTTTGGTGGTGTGTTTTTTTCTGGCAGCTTTACCAGCTCTCCTGCCTATGAGAAGGACAGTGATTTGCCTTTGCATGGGTCATTGAGCTCCAGAACTTGTTCTGCTCCTGCTCACTCTCATCTATCACTACAAATGCCTCTAACTGTGCTTCCTGTAGTGAGGAAATTCTCATCAAATAATTTTAGATCCAATATCTTCATGCCTCAAAACATTTCAGGGCTGACCTTTGTGACCCCTCCATTGCTTTAAGCCAGCTGTCATTTTTTGTGAGTGATGGGAAGAGATACTGCACTTGTAATCTTGGTAAGAAACCAAGGACTTCTGGAGCTGCCTTGGGCTCTTGTGTTTAGAGGGAAACATCCAAATGTATTGCTTTCACTTTCCGACTGATCTGTGCCTGCAATGCTAGGATATGTTTGGGTGTTCATGCCACCTTACCTAAATAAATGCAATATCCAGATAATGTCACAGGCCCCCTCTGTAATCAGCATAGAGAAAGTAAATATTTTAGGGAAGAGCAGCAATCTAAATTCTGTGCCCCAAATTGGCCAGTATGAGTGGTCCTTCCATTCCTGGATGTGCCTGCCTTGTTCCCTGGCCTGTTCAGCCTGAAGTAAAGGATCCAGGTGGCAGCTGCTCCTGGGCAGTGTCCCAGCTGGCCACACATGCTCGTGTTGGGTACTTTGAGGAGACCAATGGCCACAATTCATCAGAACTGGTTCCCTCTGCTCATGATGGGGAGCCACGGACAGGAGGTGAAATGGCAACAACTTAAACACTATGTGTTTATCTTCATGTCATAATAGAACCATATTTAGATGCAGGAGCTTGTCAATAAATGCTCATCTTTCTGTTGGGTAATTTCAGAGCAATCTTACACTGCTACGGCAGTTCAGAATCCTTCGATTTTTCTTTTTTTTAATGGACACAAGTGATGTAGTTAAAGCTCGATAAAGATGCACAGAGCAAAACCAATATATTATTTTAAGTAAAATGTGTTTTCTTTTAAGTAATTCTTCCTGACCTGGTATATTTATAGTATATGCATTTCTGCAGCTTTTGCAAGAGGACTGATGGCAATGAGATGGTAATGCATAATGAGGTGTATTAATTTTAGAAATAAATAACTGTTCAAAAACCCAAAGGCTGAAATGGCAAGGCTTGCAATCGCAAGAAAAACTGCAACAATGATCTGGTAGCTATATTAAATTTGTATTTGACTGATAAAGTGCTACTGCCCTGTAGTCGTTATTTATATTCAGGGAGATCTTCTACTGCTTGCAATTGTTATGAAAATGTGCATAATTAAATTGCCATTTCTCTTTCAATTTGTCTGCAGCTCAATGAAGATAATCTAAAAGGATAGTTTGCTGTGGTGTTAAAGTTGATTTGGAGTTGAAATAAGATCAACTGAATTAATATTATTTTTGTTTTCAATAGGAGGGTCTGTGTAAGAGTTCATGCAGTTAAACTAACACACTTTCGAAGTCTGTTCAGCTTAACTGTCTTGAGCATTCGTAGGTAGACAAACCTGAGTTAGTTGTGTAGTGCGGGGTGAGAGAATATGTGTGTAGAAGAACCCAGTTAGAAATTTTGAGATTCTTGAAGAGAACTAACATGAGACAATTTCTAATTTGTCTCATTTTCTAGTTTTTATCTAGGTTTTCTTAATAACCCAAGGTGAATTTTCAGCTTCAGTTAAAGCTTAGAGATCTTTTTAGTTTTATTTTGAGGATGAGTTGTTGAATACAGGATTCTTTATTTAGACAGGTGCAGGAATACTTCCCATCTGAAATAATTGGTATGTTATCTTTTTCCTTATTTTGCTAAATGTAGTTTATTTACAGTTAATTCATGTGAATATTTCTGTTAATGAACTCATGCAAATGGCTTCCACTAATCCAAAATGAACGGCAAATCTATCTTGAATTTCTTAAAATGTTATTTTCTCTTGCAGATGCTGCCTTCCTCCACAGACATTTCACCGGCTAATGGACATCCATTGGATCATGTGGCACGTGCTGAAGGGAATGGGATGGCTGGGTCAATACCTGCAGACTCTCAGTCAGGGGTGGATGGCCCCCACGGTTCTCACATCACCCCAAACGTGTGTGCTGGTTCTCCTCTCCGAGTAACAGGCCCAGAGAAGATCATTGCCTTGCCTCGAGAACTAAGAGAAAACCATCACAAAAATTGCCAGGTCAGTAAAAGTTTTCTTACTGTTTTTAGTTTAATGAAATCTTTTATTCTTGGCAGAAGATACAGATATTTGAGTGATTCCTTCCAGAGATGCACAATTGATTGTTAGTTTAAACAAGCTGACAATAATAGACAATAATAAATGTTTAATGTTTTTTATTATGCATTTTCTTCCCTATTGTTTAAGAGTGGCTCGGAGCTTGTAAAAATAGTTAAAAGATTTTGTTTTCATCATGGTGTGCTCTGTGGTAAGGTAATCTTTGAAAACTGTTGGATATTTTTTAAAAAAAGTTATGTTGATCTTGTCCTACCTTTTTTCCCATCCAATTCTTTTTTCTTTTTCTT
The DNA here is from genome assembly GCA_013398015.1 of Oreocharis arfaki. NCBI lineage: Eukaryota > Metazoa > Chordata > Aves > Passeriformes > Paramythiidae > Oreocharis > Oreocharis arfaki. Next base: position 410,794 of record VZRR01003135.1, read on the forward strand.
TTTTTTTTTTAGTGATCCAATTATTCCTATGCCCCGAAGCTCTTTATAGTAATTTCCATTAACTGCAGGAATCCTGTTAAGAACAGAGCTGATCAATTGCAATTGCATTTGTGACAGTCTGCTGCTAAACTAAACATGCAAGAGATTTCAGCCTCTCTGAGAAAACATAACCTCTCCATACTTGTATGGAAACAAAATTCAAATATGCAATTACTGGAGCCAGTTAGGTAGAGTAGTTAAAAATATTACTCTACTGAATTTCCTTTATAATCTTGGATTAAAATAAATGCAATGAAACAAGAAAAAGCATACATTTTGCTTTTGGCGTTTGTGGAAAGAACATGCAAGATACTGAGATTTCCTTTTAGTTAAGAAATTTATTATACAATGGAATGGTGACTCAGAATTCTGATAATATGTTACTTAGTCCGGTGGGTATATGTAACAGTTTAAATCAAGTTTCCTGGTTGTCTTCTCTCTCACACTCACACATAAAAAGACCAATGAAAATATGTCCATAAAAGAAAACTATTATGAAGAGCAGAACGCAAGTAGCTCTTTGATTGACCTTTGTGAACTCAGAGTTTATTTTTTTATATTAATCATATGAGCTTTAATTAAATCCCAGTGAAAGCAGGACACGGGCCTGTTGTACAATTATATGGGAGGCTGCAGCTGAAATCGGCCACAATGCATAGAGTGGCCTGTTTCCATAAAAACATACAGAAACACCCTGGGACATCCAAGGTTACGGTTTCTGTTCTTCTTTCCTCCTCAGACACCTTCAGTTGTCCCCTCCGGCTCAAATCCGCGGGCTGGTCTCAACCTGCCCATGATCCACGAGGAAGCCCCTTGGCCTCTGCTGTCAGGGATGAAGGATGCTGCGGTGCCCCCGGAGCCTGGTGTGTTCTGGGCCACGAAGGGGAGGGATCGGCTGTCGAAACATGATGATATATTTTGGGGTCAAATAGGAAATCAGCATGCAGGTGCTATTCCCCGGGGAATGAAACACAAAAATGCCATTATGAATAAGGCATGGCTCTCTAGAGAAAAAACAGATGGCTCAACCTCAGCTACCACAGCAGAAAGCTATTTGCCAGACGTGTTGTCAGCAAGTAATAAAGGTCGATATCCTGTGGCGAAAAATCAGCTGCATGGGAAAGAATAAAACCTGCAGAAATAAACCAAGGTAAACATCTTAGCAATGTGATTTTTTCCCATTGATACAAAAGTACTAATTTTATTTTTAAACAAAGATATTTTACTAGTTAGCGTAGCCCAGCAACTAGTTTGAGATGACTGGACAATTTACATGGAAAAGAGCTGTGATATTTTTCGTGATCAAAATTTCATAGAACATTTGAGATCACTGAAACACATGGACTTTTCATTAGCCAGGCAAACTCCCTATTTTCTTATCACCTTTCGTTGATTTGCTTTTCTTTTGACTGAAATGGTGAAACAATCGATTAAATAATTTCTGCTTTTATGTATAACCTATTTCTTCAGTGTGCAGTGGCAAGTTGTAAAAGAACATCTCCCTTGTGTGACTGTTTCCTTTGGGACTTCAGGAAATGTAGTGTCATGGACTTCCGAGAAATTAATTTTACAAAACTTAGAGGGTAATTTTGCTGTGTTTCTTTTGTCTTGGGATACTTTAAAAAAATTAATCCTTTTTTTTTTAATAGGCCCAACTACAGCAGGATATTCAATGTGTTGCTGTGGGGGCTAGTATCTGTTAAATAGCATCCTTCAATTGGTGCTTTTCAGTAACAAATTGCAGCTTAGCTTGAGTAGCTTTACTGGGCATGCCCACAACCACTTTTTTTAGGGGACTGTGTGGGCATCATGGCTGCAGTAACATCTAAGTTCAAGGAATGGATGATTCAGACTGCACCCCGTGCTGCCAAACCCCTGCCACAGGGAGAAGTGGGTGGAATGCCAGGCCACCTGTGCTGACACCGCCAGGACAGCGCTTCCTCGTAGTCTGGCTCAGAAATAGTTGTGGTCTGGGCTGCAGGAGCCTTGGGTGGGTCCTGGCTATGGAAAGGAGGAGGGAATAGCTGTCTGTGCAGGTGCACGGGGACACTAATGCTGCTTGACTCTGGGAAGTTTACCTGAGCATGGTTGTAAACGCCACAAAATACTGATTTTATATTGTGATCTCACCAGAGGTAATACTTTTGGAAAACATGCATTATTCATGTATCTTTATCATTATTCTGTATTTTTCATCACTTTTATTAGAAAAGGGCATTCACACACAGTAATGCATGGCACAGTTCCTGTGCTTTTCCTCTGCCTCCATTGATTACTCTGGTTGCTTCACAGTATGTTACTACTTGTTTGATGCTGCTTTTCGGAAGCCAGAAATAAAACGACTGGTTTTGATGAAATATTAATGCACACACTCACATTTCATTGTGGAAGCCCGCCTTCAATTGCTCAGTAAGGTAGCAGTGCAGTTGCTTACAGCAGTAACTGAATTGCTCTTCATCCAGCATATCTTTAGAAAACACACACCAGATGCCAAGGGAAATAGTCCCTGGAAGCAATATTGTTGAGTGCTGCCTGAGCAGGAGGCACCAGTGAGATTCCAAAGCGTGGGCTTTTGCTTGTATGGGTCTTTCTCTTCTTCCTGATGCATGGCCAGAACTTCTGAAGACAGACATACTGCTATCCAGCCATCAGCTGCCTTGTCAAGTATTAAGATATTTTGATATCCAAAACCTCTTGTAAATATTGAAGATGGTAACTTTCATGTTGATAAAATGATGCTTTAAGAATTAGACATTGTGAGAAGGTTTTGGAGCTTTATCTTGATGAAGTAAAATACAGGGCCTGGTAGTTCAGTCTGAGGTCAGATCATAATGCATGAAGTGTGCTAATAATAAGAGTATTAATAATAATACCCTGTGATAATATGATAATAAGTCTTTGTTATCCTAGTGAAGCTATCTACTTTGTGTTTGAGGCTATAGTCACTTCCCATGAAATTAAGCCTTTGTCAGTCCAGTCCCTTTCTATCACAGATAAGTGTGGTTTATTTTAAGCATTCAAGCTTCATTTTAAGCTAATTAGGTTATTTGGCCCCATTCTTTCTCCTGCTGAAACTAATGATTTCCTGAACAAGGGCTGCAGACACAGAGATGTAGATGGAAGAACAGACATTGGCAAGGATATTACCTGCATTGAAGCACTATGATTCAAAATGGACTCAATCAATTCATCCAGCAAATGGATTCTGTGCTGGCACTTCGTAGCTTTGCTTCACAAGTCACAGATTTCAGTTAAAATCCTGTAGCCCCTTGTGGTTTTAATTTTTTAAGACATCCATTCGTCCTACTACAAAGTATTGTTTAAAGATGTACAGATACCACAGTTATCATTTGGCCACCTGTTTCAGCTGCTCTTCATTTCTCTTAATTAAAAATGTGATCGTTTGGACACTACAGTGGAGGAATGGCAATAAATTAGCAGCAATCAGTTTGGAGACCTGCATGCAGCAGCACTGGAAAAAGTGAGTCAGCTAAAGGTTTTCTCTTTTAAACCTCTGTCTTACTCCATTTTTCCCACTACTGAATGGACAAATGAGAAGTGATAGTCAGATTATACCAAATACTTATGCACTAATTGATCTACAGGAAGATGAGGTGATACATTGCACCATCAAACAAGGCCCTTCAAATTCTTTAAACATTGTCCTTTGTAGGAACCTGACCCAAAAGTACAGCGTTGGACCAGATGGTTCCTATACTGGTGTCCTGCTGAGCTGAGATCCTTTGGGAGTCTGAGCTTGCTCAGTGAGTCATACAGGATTATTATTAATTAATTCTGGCCCTTATTCTGTAAATTATTTGCTGGGGTTTTTTTTTAAATTGAGGGTGATCAGGAGAAATGTGCTTGCAGAACACATCTAAATTGGCTTGTGTTGAATCACCTTTGGTCTGCTGTTTGCCGTCCACGGACCTGCAGGAGTCTAATGGCATTATCTGTACTTGACTGGGTGATGAGGATACTTGGAAGGAAGCTGGATGACAGCATGCTGCCTACTGACAGATGCTCACTGAGCCTGCTCCCCATTCAGACTCTTCCACTTCTAAAGAAATTGTTTGAAACAGCACAGGAATCTATTTTCTAGGATCAATAGTTAGTATCAAACGAGTGTTTATTAACATATTCAGTTCTTTTTTCTAGACTTGAGCTACCTAATACTAAAATCAAAATATCTTTTATATGTTTTGTCTCTAGTTTTAACAGAAGTATTACTTAGAAACAGAATTACATGGAAGCAGTAATCTGAAATAGTGCTTTCTAAAGGCTGTGTGAAAGATAAAAAGGAAACTCAGAGTGTACCTGAGACTACAAGTGCACTGAAGAGTAGTCTGTACCCACTATGGGGGAGGAACTGGAATCTGAGAATCAAAAACCACTGGAAAGGATAGCCTTCCTCCTATAACAGGTGGAAAAACTTCCATCACTCTCTTCCAACACTGAATGAGCATTTTCCTGAAATTGAAGAAAACTAATCATTCTCCTACAGTTGTGCTTTACCTGTTTTGCTCTTCACTGGTAGAAGAGGTCATAAACTGGGAATGTAATGCCAGTTTTTGTGTTCAAATGCGAAGAAACAGAACACCTAGAATGACAAATCATGCATGTTTTAAGAGTTCTCCTTAGTCAGTGCTATTCCTGAATTAGATTACTTCTCTTATTTTTCAGGAAAATAGCATTCATAATATTTTTTAAATTAGCTAGTTGGCTGGTATTTTGTCTACACTCAGCTATGCATGCAGTCTCACTTAACTAAGAATTTATCATGCAAGTTAAAAAAGTAAAGTTGCCCATTACATCTTAGGAATGTCTACAACAGAAATGGTTTGATCAGAATCAGTGGAAGGAACATGGTCTGCATCCCTCTTTGAGAACTGATATGCTGGAGAAGGCTGGGAAGGCACAGGAAAGCAGGGAAGAGGACAAAACTCAGTGTCTTTCAGATAAAAGCCACCAGTGTCGACTCTACATTCTCCTATATATTAAACATTTGTAGAAAACGCAGGAGGGTTGCTCCTGAAGCCTGCCACTCCCCATGTTTTGCTTGCCTTGTGCTGTGAAAAGCTTTCATGCCCATAGGAAATTTGGGGGTCAGGTCTTTTGCTCTGTCGGTGGTCACTCAGCTTCATGCTCAGGACTGGTATTTGTAGGAGTCAGAACAAAAACAAGTTGCCCATGATTAAATTTTCTCTAGTCCCTAAAGATCCCTCTTTATATTTTTTTTGAGTAGCAATTCTGATTTGTAAAAGCACTAATACCTTCTTAGTAACAGCCTTTTCATTGAGCCCATAAACTGATGGATATTAAAGCCCCTAATTAAAACCAGATAATGCATGAAAGATTTCTACAGTTCAGACCTTTCTCTTAAGGCCTGATTAAACCAAAAAACCTCACACATCTGTGTGCACAAATGTATTCTCATCAGGTCAGGCACCTGGTAGCATTGACTTAGGAGCATCCTTTTCACAATAGCTTGTTCTTTGGAATGAGGAGAACAATAAAGACTAGGACAGAAAATGGAATGTATCAGACACAATGGCTTTTTATATTTAGTTAGGAATATAGTCTTTCTACAGTCTGTGGCTCCGATCATCCTATCAGTCAGGATAATGGTGAACCATAGAATAATGTGTTCATTTACATATAAATATGTATAAAACATTTATGTGCATATATATACACCTATATATATGCATAATTGCATGCAGCTTGTCATAAATAAATAGGGTTTAAAATAATAGGAAGAAGTGATTTTTTGCAGATCATTCTTTTTCTTTGTTTTTTCCTCTCTCTCTTGGGATTTGCAAATACAAGTAATGACAAGAGAAGAGACTGATTTCTTTAATTCTTATTTTAAAGACTGAATTTAAAGCTTAAATTAAGAGGGGACTAAGAATATGCAGTAGAAGTTCTGGTTGTACCTTGACTACACTGCAGATTAAAATCCAGGTATATATGAATCTGTCTTCTCCTTCCCAAATAAACTAGATTCCATGGGAAGTTCACTCACTTGTGTGCCCCACATGCCAGCCCAAATGTAGATAACAGTGGGACCAGGCCAGTGGGGGACACTTGCCCTAGAGCAGTTTAGCTCCCTGTTGTCTCTTTTGCTGCTGAAAGAGTGGGGAAAAAAGGATCAGTGGTTGTATAAAATATTGTTAGCCCAATTTTGCTTTTATATGCATAAACCATTGAGCCTTTACTGCGTAGGAGTTAGGCACCACTAGGGAAAGTATCAGGTGCCCATGGTGGGAGCCAGACTGACTTGCACCCTTGTTAAAGGTCTCCTGAACTGTGGCCACTGTCATATTTCATGTAGTGTAAACTATCTACCATTGGAAATCTTAGTGTTGTGTGGAAAGTTCTTGAGTGAAACAGCTATGACTTGTGAAGTAAGCAGGTCTTTAAAAAAAGAGAAGAAAGAAAAAGAATGGAAAAAGAGTGAGAGGATCCTGTTACAGATGGTAGGTCAGGTTCAGCAGGGTGCAAGAGCAGCTCAGTTTCAGCCTGGTGATCCAGAGCAGCTGTGAGCCTGGCTTCCCAGGCACTGAGACTATGTGTTCAAGCCATTAGTGAACCAGGTCAAATATCTAAGGATGCAGAGAGACTTCTTTTTTTCATGGGTTACTGGAAATATTTAATAAATATTACTCAGAAATTAAGATGTTGCCTGTTCTGCCTTGTCACTGTGTTTTTGATTATGGTGTGAGCACATGGAGGAAAAGGGAATTTCAGTAAAGGATTGCTGGGAGTTTGTTTTGGTTGGACTTGTATTAATTGTACTTGGACAGTTTCGAATTTGAAGTGCTGTGGCTTCTCAGCATATGGCTGGCTGGCAAAGCCTCCTTTAATGGGGAAGCACCTGGAGCATGTTGCTGATTTTTGTAATGTGGCTCCAAGGCTGAAAATTGTGAGTGATTCTTTCTCACCCTCTCTGTAAGCTGCAGCTAAAAAGCAAGGACGTGGCTGTCCCTTGCCCCCACCATCTGCTGAGTGCTGCCTCCCTGCTTTCCCGTCTGTGGGCTGGGGACTCTGTCTCTCAGCAGCCACATCTCTGTTTCCAGCTGGCTGCAGACAGTCCCTTCTGAGAAAAGGGATTTAAATTCTAGGGGTGAGGCTGCCTAGCTGGAGGGTACTGATAATTTGTGACTGTTTGCACAGAGAGCTTTGCTTGGGGACATGAGGCTGTTCTTGGCTCTCAGAGGAGCTGGTTTATAGGAGAAAGTGTACTCCATAATGTAACTGATCTGTGGATAGTGAGGGACTGGGCTCTGCTCATCCCTGCCACCCTTACAATTTACGTGCCTTTTCTCTGCGGGATGTGATCCCCAATATGATGTGGCTGCTGAATTAACAGTTAATTAGAGACCTTTTGTGGGTGGAGGACCTTTTGCAAACCAGTGTTTATGAATGAGCAGACAGGCTCATTTGAAGTACCTGAGCTTGGCAGAAATAAATAACAAATCTACTTTATATGGCTTCTGTATGATCTGAATGCCTCATCATTTTGCAAGGCAGAAATGCACGGTCTGTATCCTATAGCTGCTGAGCATAACCAGAAACCATTTCTGTCACAATGAATCTACTAAAGAGTAGATGACCACAGAAGGAGCTGTGCACTAATTCTGCAGAATTAGTGGTGGGTTGCAGGTGGCTGGCCCTGAGGGAGTGCTGGAGAGCATGTGGGAGGCAATGACCTCCTCAGGGTTTTGAAACCTAAGAAACGAAGCTGCAGCTGGTGTGGACAAGAATCACAGTCTGCTACATGGACTGAATCGGGTTCATACAGAAAGCACCTCGTGTGATGATGCTTAGGAGAGCCAGAATAAAACACTACTTGCTAACAAATAATGTGGGTATCATCATGAGACTCTGCTACAGACTGCCTAGCCAGGCCAATGACACTGATAAATTACTCTTTGAGGGACTAAGAGGCTCCTCTAAATCATGAGAAAGGCAACTAAGAAAGATGCCCTCCTTGACTGGCTGCTTGTTAACAGAGAGGGTCTTGAGCAAAGTGGAGATTGGTGGCTGTCTTGGCCACTGCAGCCATGAAGTGATTGAGGTTAAAATCTCTGTTTTTAAGCAGGAGGGAAAGTGCCCGCAAAACTTCAGCCGTGGACGTGAGGAGAGCAGACTTCAGACTTCTCAGGGAACTAGTGAGTAAGATCCCCTGAGAAAAAGCTTTTGCAGGTGCTGGGATCCATCTCTCCTGGTCAGTTTTTAAGCACCACCTCCTAAGGGCACAGGAGCAGGCAATTCCTAAATGTCTCAAGTCAAGCAGATGAGGCAGAAGGCAGGCTTGGCTGAGCAGGGATTTTCCTTTGGAGATAAGGCAAAAAAGGAGGGTGTATGAGCAGTGGAAGCAAGATCAGGTGACATCCTTTGTGCAGTTTTGGGCATCACAATATAAAAAAGATATAAAGCTAATAAAGTGTCCAAAGGAGGGCTAAAAGATGGCGAATGACCTTGAGGGGAAGCCGTGTGAGGAGCGGCTGAGGTCACTTGGTCTGCTCAGCCTGGAGGAGACTGAGGAGAGACCTCATTGCAGTTACAGCTTCCTTGTGAGGGGAAAAGGAGGTGCAGGCACTGATCTCTTCTCTGTGGTGCCTGGTGACAGGAGTCAAGAGAATGGCCTGAAGTTGTGTCAAGGGAGGTTTAGGCTGGATTTTAGAAAAAATCCTCTAAATCCTCTGCTTCACCCAGAGGGCAGTTGGGCACTGGAACAGGCTCCCCCGGGAAGTGGTCACAGCACCAAGCCTGACAGAGTTCAAGAAGTGTTTGGACAATGCTCTCAGGCACGAGGTGTGATTCTTGGAACTGTCCTGTGCAGGGCCAGGAGTTGGACTTTTGTGATCCTGCTGGGTTCCTTCCAACTCATAATATTGAGTAATTCTGTGATTCTGACATCTGCATCTTTTCCAGAACAGCACATTCCTGTTTTCCCCCTTAAAGATGACTCTCAGACTGCCATTTGCACTGACTTTTTCATGTGGACAGACAATTGATTCAGCATTTCCTGGTTCTTCTCTGGTGACAAGACATCTTTATCAGGCTACAGAATTAAGCTCTTTATTGCTTACAGCTCAGCCAACACTGCAGACCTTCAAGCAGAGATTGTCAGGTGTCTGTCTTCCTGGCAGGGAGTTGGTTACTCTGTGTTTAGGAACTAAGCTTAAGTCATGCTCCAAGGAGTGGGATTCCTTGGAACATCTGTAAGTCTGAGTTAGTGTCTTGGGGTCCCTGCAGTCATGAAGAGAAATCATCACTTGATCTACAAGACAGGATTCATCTCATCGTAATGTAGGTCTAAAGTAGGCAAGATGATCTGCACTCTAGAGGTGCCTTTTCAATTCACTGACTATAAAGATGAGTGAAATGCAACTACCTCAGATGTCCAGTCTTCTTTGGGAAAAAGGGCAGGTGATTCCCGCCCAAAGTACTTTAGTATTAAAGTGGCCAAGGTCATTTGGCGCTTGGTTGTGGTGACCTGGTACTGCTTAGCAGGGCAAAAACTTTCAGTCTTCCTCATAAGTCCTAGGTGACTGCTCTGAACACCAGAGTAGTCTTCATAGAAGAGAAAATGGACGTTAATACTTGGGAACTCTCCTTTGTGTTGTTCTATCTGGTTTTTTTTTTAAATGTTTTGCCTGAGGACTTTTCCTCCATACTTACAGCTTGGATTAACTGTATAGTTTTGTCTTAATTTATGGTGACAAACTCTGGATTCACTGTGAGATGTTTAGGTACCAGTTTATTAACAGATTAAACAGGAAATAAAATGTGCATGTAGATCTGAAGCCTTGTTGACCTGACAGATTCTCCCAAGGCCCCAGGAGATCAGAGGCAGCATTCATCAAGTGAGGCATTGAGCGTATGTCAGGTGTTGTGCTAATACTTGGGATCTTTTGCATGATAATAAGCCAGATTCGTTGTTCTTTTTTTGTGAACTGTGCACTGCTCTTCACTTGTGCGTGCTTGCTCTTGAGTAATGTAAAAGAGGACAATGCAGAACAGAGGGCAGCATCTTATAAAATAGTGTATTCAAACACATGGATTCAGCCTGAGCTGGGGAGAGTTTTCTACAGCAGATTAGTGGCTGCAGCACTGCTGTTCTCCTGGGAAATCACCTAAGCACATGTGTTTCCTTTAGAGGGCTTCTGACCTCTTTTGTGTTCTTAATTTCTGTGTCCTAAGTAAGGTGATATTAAAACAATTCCATGTTGGTGTGCTTCCTTGGGAGCTTTGCAGAGTGTGCAGGAGGGAAGTGGTTTCTGCTGCTCCTAAATTAAAAGCAATTGCTCAGACTCCTGCAAGTCTATAGAAGATGACATGTCAGCTAAGAATGAGTGCTGCTCTTTGCACTGGCGAACTGGATACCGGGGAAAGAATAATGTGATTGTCAAGACACATCTTTAAGTTTAATAAACCATTTTTAAAAGAAGGCTTTGCCTCGGTTTAATAGTGGTCCTTGGGGGAAAAAAAAATCTAAACTCTAGCATGAAAACAAACACTCCTTGTCTGTTTTGAAATAAACATACTGTCTTCTGCAGTACTGGGCTACGCTGTAAATTTTATAGACAAATAGGATATGAATAAGACAATTGCCTTATCAGTATTATTAGGAGTATTAACTTCTGTTGTGGATATATCTGACCTTTTTAAAATGTAAAAACATGAATATTTTCTTATTCTAGTCTAGCTTTTCTCTTAGAAGAGGTTCTCCTGTCTGTAAGTTTTATTAGAAATGTCATGATATACGACTTATTATCAGTTATTACTTCTGAACTCTCACTTGAACAGAGGTTGTAGTAATATATTGTTTTGTATGTCTCAGCTGCATACTCTGGAAGCTTAATACTGGGGGCTTCTTCCAGCTTCAGAATGGCTGTTTTGGGACTAATTACCAAGTCACAGTGTTTTACAAAATATCTAACTCTGCTTCTTGAAGTCCTCCTTGATTATCAGTAGTCGTGGAGCTGTGAGATCCTGTGTATTTTTGGATTGCTGCACCTGAACCCAGTGTTATCTGTTAGTGACTACACCATTAAAAAATCAACCACTAATTTATTGCCTAATTTATAGGCCCACTTGATTGAGCTATGACACAGTTGAACTCGTGTTCAATGATTAATGTGAAATAAAAGGTACTGTTACATGGCCCAGTTAGATTAGATGCTCTTGATCTAATCCTGTCAGTCAGCCACAGCTGTTAAACATTTTATGTCCTCATATAAGACTGTACTTGTGCTGCTGTAGGTTTTCAGGCTAAAAGAAGATCATATTAGAATTAAATAGCTAGAGCTTATTTAAGAGAACAGGATAATTATCTACATATATAATCAGAAATTTATAGGAGGACATGCTTAAACAAATGTGATTTTAACCACATAAAATGTTACAGAAATTTCTCAAAGTTGTAAGAAAAAATTACAAATTCAGATTTCATTGCCTTTCTTTTAGATGGTAACTAACACCTCTTATGTCTTTGAAAATGCCCCCTAAATTTTTGAGTTTGATTATATATGCCCTACATAATCACTTAGGGCCAGAGATGAGGACTCTTTATGATTTTTAAATTAAGGTTTTATTCAATGCAAATTTACAGTTGAAGTATTTACTCACTGGACAGTATAAATAAAAGTAGCTGAAGAACCTCAGTGTGGTTTCCCTGGGACTTGGTAGCATTCCTCTTTTTAAAGCCTGTCAAGTGACAGGGCTGCTGAAGGGGCGTTTCATCACTCTGGGCATCAGGAAGCGGCTGCAGATCTGACTGCTGCCAGGACAGTGTGGGCTTAATGGGAATTAACAGATTCCACACATCTTAAAGGAATGTTCTCATTAGGAAGGACACTTTTCTTCTCACCCTTTTTGTGTGTCAAGATCGATATCTCATCAGGGAAACCTTCAATACAGAATATTTTGAATGAGCATACGATAAATAATATTCTTTTTACTATATTTGGGCTATAGGAAAAATTATTTTCCTGGTATAATGAGCGATAAGTAGAACAAAGATCATTTGGGAATAAAATGTAGCTGTTTGATCCATTTGATAATTTCCATCTGGATGGCATTTGCTTCCCTCAGTAAAGGGAATGGGAGCTGCCTATTTCTAAGCAATCTGTTGATCTTTCACAGAAAAGGACAGTTTAGCTTTTCCGTCTATATGGACATACATTGTTACATTTACAAACATGTTGCTCATCTTTCATTTTTTTTTGTAGATCCTCTAAGAAGTCTTAATTCCTACGTGGGTTGGGATGTGGGTTAAATATTCTCTCTTTTTTTTTTTTTTTCCCAGAAATCAGTAAGAGAGGGGAAAGACTCTATTCTGTATAGATAGGTACTAGTTAATTTACTAAACCAAAAGAAACTTTGCTTGTTGGAGCAGAAAGCAAGTTAGATGTAATGAGACCAGAATTATCATTGTTCCTCTGGGCCTGACCACTGGAGGAATGGAAGTCTGCAAGCGTGACTCCAGGCCATTGTGGGATCCAAGTCATGCAATATCTGTTATAAATTAGGCAAGTTCTACCTCAGGATTCTCCCTCTAGAACAGTGAAGTATTCTAAACATTAAGAGGATCATTATAATCATAATGTCATCTTGGCTAACCAAAGAGAAACTGTTTTCTTAGTACAATGAGGTGACAGTGGCTAATGCTGTGGTTTTGCCACTGCCCTGGAACTACAGAATCTTGTGCATTTGTAACATTTTTAATTAGCTTTTGATAAGACTTGTGTATCAGAGACAAAACAACAGAGCCACTTCACTTTGGCACCCTGGGCAGGCAGATAGGTCTGTACCCTGCTCCCCTCACTGAGCACAGTCATTGCAGCAGGAATTCCTCTCTCCCAAAATGTCATGAGGTACCCAAGTGCGGTAAGCACATAGGCATTGGTGCTTTTTCCTTGGAATACTTTCATTTGAAAAGTTATTCTGTTTTCTGCATGGTGGGTTTTTTTTGTTTTTTTTTTTGGAAGTGCTCAGTCTAAAACCTTTGGAGAAGTATAGAAACCTCTTTCCAATATCCCTGCACATAAAAGCAGGAAGGAACAGTTGTAGTTTAAGAGGACAACCCTGTTTTCTTCATGAAAAACAAGTGTGGAATTTTTTTCCATTTGCCAAGACCATGTGATGTAATCCTGCAGAAACGGGATATTGTGTGACTGCCTGGAACTGAGGAAAGGTGCAAAACTCAGGAGAAGGGTATGAATCAGTGCCTGGTGTTTTAGGGCCACATCTCCTTCATCCTCTTCTTACTAGTAGGGCGTGGATATTGTTTATTCTCTCCTTTTTTAGTCTGCCATGGTAGATGTGCCCAAACAGCTTGATTGCAAATTCATCCACAGAACAGTTTAGAGTTAAAACAGCCTTTTTTTTGCTGCCACTGATAATCATTTGCCACTATCAGCAAAACTGCCACCTGTAATCAGATCTGTAAGAGCACAGATGGCTTCCAAATGCACTAATTCAGTACCAGAGCTGTGATTTTAGCAGCAATTTCTCCTTAGCATTTTGCACCTGGAATTTTTACTAATTTTCTTATTTATCAAACAGCTGTAAATTGAGACCTCCAGCTTGCAGGTACTTGTGATCTAAAGAAGTCTGAGAAGGATGATTACACTCCAATTTCAACAGAAGCTTACCCTGATTCAGTTAAAGTTCAGTTAGGGTCTGGTCCTCAGAGGATTTCAGTGCCTTGTCGATCACATATTTCATCAGTGAGTTATGGCTTTTGGATTTCAAAGTTGTTTTTTTTTATTTCCATTGTTCTGTCTACTTGTTGGTAGACTGCACATGAGTAACCTGACAGAGAGCAAGCTCTGCCGGCTTACACAGTGGACTTGAAGTGAGTCCAGGCCATAACGCTCCTGTTTGGGATGTGCAATCCAAAAGACAATTCCTAACTTCCAGAAAATAGGGTTTTTTTCCACATTCTGACATTTAACAATCTGCACCAGTGAACAGAGCCATGTCACAGGCAGCTGGTAGGAGGGCACTTGCCTCTTCCACAGCCTGCATCTGATGTGGGAAGGGGGGCTCCACCAGACCTCTTCTGCCAATCCCAAACACAAGATTTTCCCAGTAAGGTGATACAGATCTCTGTGCTGGGAAGTTTTGAAATTTCATGTGGTTGGAAACAAAGGATTTAGCTGGAAAAATAGGATTCCATGCTGGCTTGACTGTCTGTCTCCTTCAGGAGTGGTCATAACTGTCATGTGACAGGAGGGGGATGAAAAAGAGTGTTGGTCAGTTTTCTGGTGACAGAGAGTTTCATTATTCATGTAGTCTACAAGCCACAGTGAAATTATGAAGGATTTAAGGCTAGGGGGTTGAGTTGGCTTTAAGTTTCTTTCATACTCATTTTAAAGGACATGAGGAAAGAGAGGAAAAAGATTTAAGGGAAGAAATGATGGAAACATGAATCTATCCAGGAACAGAAGTGGAGGCTGGTGGAAAAAGAGATGAAGTTGTGTTGAGGCAGAAGCACTCAACAAACAGGGAAATGTGTGTTAGGAAGGACAAAAATTTGCACGTGAATCCTCGGTTCTCAATTCTGATGATTATGTTTTGTAAATTGTATATATACTTAATTCCTTATCACATATTTAATTCTTCAGTAAAGCATAGTTAAAGCCAGAAACATTATGATTTGTCAGCTTCCTTCAGGTATGGAAGGCTTTTTATACTGCTAAACAACCTATATCAGAAAAAATAATTGTTGTAATTGCTTGTCTTTCTCCAAATTGGTGTTGGCATGGAGCGTTTTCAGCAAAATAACTGAAATAATATTCAGAGTGAACCATGATTCTGGCTTGTCTTGTGTGCATGTTGCTCATGCAGTAATTTAAAGGGAGAAAACCCAGTTTTTATTAGATTTCTTAGAGATGCATTTAAAGAAGAAAATGTCTTGTGATGCATTAGGCTATTCTTCAAAATGGGGAGAAAAGGAGGCAGTGTGGGGCCTCCTTCTGGTCCCCAGAGTTTCAAGAATTCATGGCTGAGACAGTCGATGTAAACATTTTTTATATGATGTTTGATCTCACCATGCTGGAGGCCTTTGCCCCTCCACAGCAAACGGCCAGAATGAGAAATCTTCAGGTGGGTTGGTTCAGATGGGAAAGCACGTGTGCCTGGCTGGAGGACTTCTTGGGGGAGGGAGGGAATGGGTCAGAATGAAGAAACAGATGTTGTCTAGGCAGGAATTGCCATCCAGTAGCTTAAAGACAAGGTGAATGGATTGGCTCCTGTTACAATGTGTTTTCAGCTGAGAGCTGTGGTGGTTGATAAATAAATTAGTAGCTTAAAGACAAGGTGAATGGATTGGCTCCTCCCAAGGTCCTTTGTTCTTTCATTATTGTGTATTCCCTTTTTGTTATTGCTATGGATTCTGTATTCCCCCTTCCCTTTCTTCCCTGTGTCTCCCCTTCCGGGTTGCTCTCCCCTCCCTGCTCTCCCCTTGGCCCCTGTTCCTGGCCGCTCCTTTGGGTTTCCCCTGTTCGCCCCTGTACCTCAGCCCGCCCCTGTACCACCCCTGTGCCCTGAGACCATTGGTTCTCATGCTCTCTCCGCCCTCCCTGTCCCCATATAAAACCCCACGACCCTCGTGTGTCTTGGTCTTCGCTTCTTGCCTCATCCTGGGGCCATGGCCACTGGGATTCCCGATGCCATCTCAATAAAGTTTTTCTGTGGAACCCATGCGGAGACCCTCCTCGCCTCCTTTTCCACCGCCGCGTCGAGGAGCTGATGCTTTGCCGGGGCGCGAACGCTCCGAGCGCCTTTGACGCTCCCGGGAAAGACACGGCCTGCCACGCCGCTGCCAGGGCGCATTTAAAAACATTTACAACAGAGAGCTTTTCCGTAAGATTAGCTGTGACAAATGCAACACCTGGTTTCCCATAGAGAGAGCTGATGTTGGTTATTTCTGTGCCACTTCAGTTGCAGTTGCAGATTTTCTTTTTTTCCTCCTCTGAAAATATCTTTAAATGGGACAGAGGTAGTGTCTGGTTAGCTAACACAAGTTAAACAGCCAGCTGAAATTTCCTTCCTTTGCCAGAGCTCTTAGAGCTCTCTTTGTGCTCTCTAAGATTTTATCCAGGCAGATCATGGCTTTTTCAGTCCTGGTGATGTGTGACAGTCAGATCTGGCTAATATCTCTGCCCTTAATGAGTTATTAAAGTGGGCAGCATAGTTAAGAATTTATTTTAGGCCTTTTTCAGACCTTTTAGTTACCAGACAACAGTGGCTACTGCTGCCAAAAGGGGCTTTGCTGTTGCTGAGTCGTGGCAGGACAGGGCTTGTGCAAGTTGTGCCTCCGTGGTACCCCCACACATGCTGACACTGTGGTGTGGACATCCTGTGAGCAAATAAGTTACAGCATTCAAATTACTATAAGGCATAATTTCCTAAAAACTGGCTTTATTCTTACTTGCAAAGTTACCCTCATGTATTTTGCAGGCATATATTAGACCACAACTAGTGAAGTCAAATAGCCAGACTGCTGTGTTGTTTCTTATGCTTAGAGAAAGAAAACTTGTTTGTGAATAGGACAGAAACATGCATATTGTCAGAAAAGGAAGATCCAAAAAAAGAAATGAGCCAGCAGCTGAAAGCAGCTACCTTGGGGAAGAGACGGGGGCAGACTGGTCCTCTCCAAGGCTTTCATCATTTTCTACTCAAGAACTTCCTGAAGCAGAGTTGGTTTCTGTTCAGGCAGTGAACCCTCATAGATTTTCCTTCTGTTAAGTTGTCAAGTCTTTCTTGAACCCATGTAAACTTTTTCTCTTTGCAGTATTCCATGGAAGTGAGTCCCACCACTTAGTTACACGTTAAGAAGCACTTTGCTATGAACCTGTTACCAGTCAGTGCATCCTAGCTGTTGTCATTCCTGGTTTCCCTCTCCACTTAGGTGTACTCTAGCCCAAGAATCAGTCTTCACTGTAGAGTGTAAAGTTTGCAAAAGAATCTAGCAAACAGCATCTTAGTTTACTCTTAGCTTTTGGAATCAAATTTCCAAAGCCATTTCATGTCTTATGTAAACATTTTTGAAAAGTCCTAAACCTCTCTCCTTCAAAATTGTAGTCTTTATTGTAAATGTCTCTTACTATTTTTTCTCTATTTTTTATTAAGAGAGAGTACTCATTGGGCCAATTCCAGAGCACAGGAAGACTTTTGGAGGTATAATAAATATTGTAATCTGTGTTCCTTGTCATAGGAACATAGGATAAGTAGTGGGATGGTGAACTAAATTACAAAATAAACACCTCTTTTTTTCATATTTCAGTTAAGTACTTCCATTTGATATACTCGACATTTCTCATGTTCTGTCTCCTGTACGGCTCCAAAGTATTTTGCACTCTGGAAATCCTCAGTTTTGCATATTGTCTTAGGTTATTACAGTCAAGGCCAAAGTAAATAGGAAAAACAGAATGAGAGTCTCTTCTTGTCAGCCTTTTTAAGCTGTGTACACACAATTAACATCTCCAGGCTTCCTCTTGCCTTTTCACTTGGTTCCCCTTTCTGACAGAACTTTTAAAGCCAAAGTCTTTGTGTCATTAGGTCACAGTTCTATCTACCCCAAAGTCTCACTTGTCATACTGTTGAATATTAAGAAAGACAGTCAGCCTTTTCCAGTTGAAGTGTTGTGTTTCTCACATTTCTGCCTAATGAATTTAGCAGCTATTTATTTCAGATACTGTCTTTTTATTCCATCCTATTCTATTACACCTGCTTTTTTTTTATTCACTGTTTTGTCTGTTAAATAAAAGTCCCTTTTATTAAAGTAATTTTACTACCACATGTGATGCAATATTTTAATGCAAATTTTATTAGATTGCCTAGCTAATGCTGAAGACAGTGACTGATATATATATATTAGCTTTTCTAATCTCCAAAATATGGAATTAATAGGGAAAAAACCAGTGTTGATCAGGAGCAGTTGATACTAGAAAGCTGTGTCCCCATTGAACCAAAGCATTCAAAGCATGTGCTGAAATTGCATTGTAACTGGAATGCTGTATTGGCCAGGGGGGTAACAATTGACTTAATAGTATGAACTCAGATGAAATGTTGTGCTGATCTGGGGACACTGTTAAATTGAGTTTCCTCACTAAAACAAAAGCTCCAGTGCCTGCTTTTACACTATGTCAGTGATTGAAAAAGCTAGTGAAAACTCTCTTCCTGCTGTATGAGTTTTGTTTTCTCTCCAGGGATGAGTTTACCAGCTGGTTAGGTCTGTATTATTTAACACTGGAGAGAGGCCTCCTGATGTTCAGTTCAGACATGAGGATGAACTAGGGTGGTGCAATAACTTACAATGCAGAATGCAAGGTAGGTTCAATAAAAATGAATATTTAATGTTATATCTCAACAGTCAGTAATAAAGTTTTATTTAATTTTTATGCCTTTTTTTTTTTTTTTAGTTTCATTTAGATAGAGAAAACCCTCTCTGCTAATTTTTAGGAGTGTTAAATTTCAGATACAGCACATTGATCTTGAAACACTCAATAAAGTCAATAGAACCATTTCTGGTGACAAACCCACATCTGTCATTTTTTGCACAATAGTCACTGACATATAATCTATTCTGTTGCCTTACCAAAACACAATGAAGCTAGCAAACTAAGTAGTATGTCATTTATGATATTGAAACATCGTAAGAGTTCTAAAATAAACTATTTAAAATTGGTCTTAATGTAATTATTATATTTTTAGCTGAAATACCTGTTTATTTATATTTCCAATTCACTTCAGAAGGCTGGGTTTCTTGCTCTCATTGGTTCTGGTCCATCACTTGGACTTGGCTGGGACTCAGGCTGTGCACTGTTGCTGAGTCAGCCAATTTGCATCAACTGTTTACCTGCCTCTCTGAGCTGTGTAATGCTTACTTTGATTGCATTCAAGATCCACACAGTCCTAGTGAAGAACCTAGCACACTTCACCATGCCCTTGAAATACAGCAGCTTTATCCTTTACTGAGGTAAAAAGAGATTAAGTCCAAAATCATGCATGGTCCGTAGCAAAACAGGGTATCAAAATCTGGTCTGAATCCAAGGGCAGTGCACTAAACACTGGATCCTTTTAAATCAAGAGGGAAGAGTAGACACATTTTTACCCAATACAAATAAATGTATTAAAAGCTGACGTGATTTTAATGGGAGATTGAGTTATGTATTAACTAGTCTGGAGAAAGGCATCTCAGGGGGAACCTTATCACTCTCTACAACTACCTCAGAGGAGGTTGTAGCCAGGTGAGGGATGGCCTCTTCTCCCAGGTAACAAGTGACAGGAGGAGAGGAAATGGCCTCAAAGTTGCACCAGGGGAGGTTTAGATTGGATATTAGGAAGAATTTCTACGCAGAAAGGGTTGTTAAGTGCTAGGACAGGCTGCTCAGGGAAGTGGTGGAATATGAAGATATTTTAAAGATGTGCAGATGTGACACAGGAGCATTGTGCTGGCCCCAGGCTTTGGGGAGGCAGCATGGAATAAAGACCTTTGCAGTGCCATGAGGAGAGCCTTCTCACCTCCTTTGCCATCACTGAAGTTGCAGGCTGGCAGCTGGAGCAGCGGTGCGGGGCGTCCGAGATGGACTGCAGGAGGGCAGACAATCCCTGCCTTGTCCCAAGAAGTCCCCGCTGCGCTCCCAGGGAAAGCTGCAACAGCTAAGCAAAACCCAGCACTGCAACAAAGCATGGTTTGCTGGTGGACATGGCAGTGCTGGGTTAATGGCTGAACTTGATCATCTTAAATATCTTTTCCAACCCAAATGATTCTGTGATTCTAAATAGATTTAGTACTTGTGAAATGTGCCATACTGGTTACCTGGGACATGCAGGAGTCCTATATTCATTAACAGACACAATAATTTACATTTATCTAGCTAATGAAAGCTTGTGTAGGCTTGAAAGGGATACTTTTCTACAAAAATGAGAGTTCATAGCCTGTACTTTGATCCTTTGGTTGCCTGGATGCTTAGATCACTATTCATGGAGGAAACACACTCCTGGATTCCTTATGAGATTCTGAGAACTTAGCTGCTGCCCCATCTTCCCCTTTCACAAATCAGAGTTTCCTCACTTTCAGTGTTTCCTCTGTCTGCCCCGATATGCCCCTTCCACATTTCACTCTCTCTGGAGACCTGCAATGCTGTTTACCATTTTTCACAGCTCCTTGGCAACTGGCTGGACAGGAGACAGTGCTTGCTGCAGCTCACGTGGGTCTAGGTATATGCTCGTTTTAACCAGCATATCTGTGCTGACTGAGTCAGGACCACTTGGCTCCTTTTTACATATGACAATTGAAATAGCTTTCTGACTAATTATTGAAAATGCATTCCATTATCAATATATAAATTCAGTACCTTCTCTTCTTAATACTGATTTGGTATATATGCATTAAGGGTACACAGGGTGTTCTGCTACTATTATCTATAGTTTAAAATTATGTACTCTCTGCAATTCTTCAACATCTTCCTGTGCATATTAATTTTAAATATGTGTCTTTGCTGCCCTTTCCATTTCTCTAAACACAGTCCCCATGAGTGTGACATCACTACTCCTAGCCATCCTGTCATTAGGATTTATGCAAGTGTTATCTGAAATAACTTATGAACTTTCAAAGGGATGTTGTTTCCATCTTCTTATCCAGGCCTTGGTCCTGCCTCATTAAAGACAGTAGTAGTCCCATTTTCTTTACTATTCATGCAACAACTCCTGTAATGCATGGTGTAAGATGTCAGTATAGACATGCACATTTAGGAACAGATCTGTAGGCTGTTTAAATTGTTTGTGTTCCATCAGACTAAGATAGTAGTTGAAGAATTTTTTTTGCTCACAGTTGCCATATCTTTGTGTCCAGTTTTTTGGTCAGTGTTTATACTGTGGTACTCAAGAGAATTTTTTGCAAACAGAAATTTCAGTTTCATGGCTGAAGCCCTTGCTCAGCATCAACTAAGAGCTGATTCTTTGAGCAGTCCTTTTGAAATCCACTGCTTCCTGATGATTAAGTTGCACTTTGCCACGCAAAGCTGAAATTAAATCCAAATGATCCAAATTAGCTGAATGGACTGAAGATGTAGATACCAACTTAAAAGATAATTTGGATATATCTGCACAGCCCCAAGCAGAGGGGAGCTGGCATGAATATGTGCCACTTCATTTATACAACGAAAACTGGATCAGGTTCGAGGGATTTCTGTGGCTTTCTATAGCGCAGGCACAGGTGGACCAAGCTAGTAGCTTCCTGTGAAAGCCTGGAAATTTATCTTTTGTTTGAAATTAGCCTGAGAGTTGCCTGAATGCTAAAGATTTGCATGCTTTAATTATTTAAAGATGCTTAAGCAAGTCAGTTACCTAAATATGTATGTGGGGAGGAGGGGAAGAAGAATAATGACTATAGGATTTGGCCTAATATACTTAGCCTCGGTCTTTCAATTTTTACATATATATTACTGTCTTTGTTTACATGTATATTACTTACCTTGTTGCCTTTCTGCAGCAATTGATGGATGTGAATCAGAGGATAAGCTTGAAACCTGATATTAGAAAGCTTTAATAGGACAATTTCTAGTCAGCCATGTGAATACCGCAGCTGCGCTAGGGTCAGAGAGGCTTTTATGTTGTTTGTCTCCAAGTCTGACAGAAGATCTACTTGCCCTTGAGTCCATCTAATCAAATCATGATAAAGTGGATGCTATGAAACATAGATCACCCTATAATAACCAGCTATGGCTTCATGACCACCAAAGGTAGTTATCTATCCTATATTAAATCATATAAACATGTGCTTTTCACATCACATTCTTAACTATTTTTGTTTTCTGCCATGGTTATACCCAGATGAGGAACTGGGGAAGTCTGCCCCGAGTTCAGCAAGTACTAAGGTAACTCAAGTCTTTGCAGAAAGACATCAGTTGTTCTATTAATATTTAATCTGGAGCAACCACTGACCTGCATAATTTGGTAGAGATGGGTGAGCTGCTCCCTGAACACCTCTAATTCTCTCATGCTTTCTTCACTTTTTAGAAGCAATGTAAACAAATAAACACCACACACTGTGTTGTGGAAAAAAGTGTGAAACAAGCCAAGAATACTTGGTATTGCACATAAATTTTCCTGTCTGGTTTTCTGAAATTCCTCTGAGGGCTCATCAGTGTCTGATCTGGTTGGCTGCTCAGGGGCTCTCCTGGCACACTGAGGTGGGTTCCCAGCACACAGTATGTGATGTGCTTTCTCAGGCACACATTAGCTTTTGCTGAGATTTGTGGTTCTCTCCCCAGTGAGCCCCTGGCAGACATCAAGTTGCTCATCCTAAGCAGTGGTATGAGACTCGGTCAGTTTGCCCTCGGTAGCATTGCTCCTGCTCAGCCTTCTCTGTGCTTTGTGGGCTCTGAATGCTGAGGCAGCTTCCGAGTCTGTAATGGCAGCTCTTTAAGAGCATCATTTGCAGTTATTGCTCTAAGTACACCAAGATTAGGTGTATTTCTCTGAGCTAGAGTTAAACCTGAATATTATACGAAACAAATTCTGTGAAGTCATTATCCCTGCTGCTTTGCCTTTGTGTCCTTTCTCCCATAAGTCTTAATCATCTGGAATTATTTGATTCAGTCTGTGATCTAAAAACATTCATTTGATCCTTCGTTTCTCTTGTCAATACCCTGCATCTGTTCTTGGAAATTCGGTAGCATACCTTCTTCCACTGCAGATACTGGTTCCTTTCTCTGCCAACTGTGTGGGTGATAAAAGTATGAGAAAAAATAGGGAAAACTGTGTAGCCATGTGACAAATGGGTTTATCTTGTCCCTTTGCCCCCACTCCACCTGATCTCTGCTGCAGGGGTCTCTTCCAGCACTCCACATCAGTGAGCTAGCAGCTGCCAATAAGAATTACCATAGGCAAGATCATTTCTTTCTATGTCATGTGAAATTCTCACAGATATTAATTGCTCCTTTGCAGGTGCTGTGAAGGGAGTAGGATTCTCTCAAGGGCTGTTAAATACAAGCATTTTTATGTCATGGATATTACAGTATTCTCTCCCACAGGAAAGAGAGAACTTTTTTCCAGTGCCATTAACACTTACTTCCCTAAAAGACTGAGATCACAGACTTGAAACCATAATAATTTTTAGCATGAAATAACTAATTTAATTTATAAACAATTTATTGACTTTCAGTGTTTACAGCAGGAGTCCAGATGCCAAAACCTAGTGCAGTGACGTACTTTGCCAAAAACATATTTCAAAAATTTCTAAAGAAGATAATAAATTCTTTAAATGGTAAAGATTTAAGAAGACCTGCATTGCTCACAAGTGGTCTGACACTCTTGTGTTATAGATTAAAAGAAAACTCAGTGCTATTCCTCTCTGTATCTCATTTCATATACCACATATTACATATATATACTACATAGCACACAAAGTACTGCAATCTCTGCTGCTGCAATCAATCAGGGAAAAGGATTAGTACTCATTTACTAGCTTGGTCCAGTATTGTATCAGAAGAAGTTGTGTAGTGAGTAGTATTGCTAAAAAGGCAGTACAGAACTCATTCATTTTGCCATTAATATTTGTTCTCTTTTCAGGCTGTCCTAGAAAACTCAATCTCTCTGTGTCCATTTCAAATCAGTGTTCAGACTGTTGGTGTTTCTGGCTTGCTGTCTGAGAAGACAAATGTCCAGCGCAGTTGTAGGAGAGAAGTCCCATGATTTGAAGTTCAGTTCTGCTCTGAAAACCACCAGCCTGCTGCCAGCTCTTGTAAGGCAGCAGTTGTGCTCTTCATGGGAAAGTTAATGCCAATGTCTATCCCCACAACATCTCTGTGCTGAGTCCATGCTGTTTTCTTCGTTGCAAAAGCATCTTTAATTTAAATATAGGCATGTTCTAATAAAGACACACTTTTACACCAAAGAACCTGTAGAGGGTCAGTAGTACATTCATTTATTGGTTATTCAGCAGAAATGCACAAAGTAGTCCAGTGCTATTTTTTTTTTAAACTGAAGCATCTGTTTGTGATTCCTGAGTAGATATCATGTATCTGAGTAGAACAGAGTTTCAGTGCCTCATTAAAGTTCCAAGCGACAGCAGATGGAGTCAGAGCTGGGATTAATTGTTAAGGAAAGTGAGAGGCGAGGGTGTTTTGTTTCAGTTTCAAGAATCAAACCTCCTGCCCTTGTTAACTCTGAGCTATTTGGATTTAATACAGATCGATAAGGAGATTACTGTAGCCGAGAGATACAGAGCAACCTCAGAACACCTGATTAGGACCTGATTTTAGTCACTGTAACATGAAAAAAATGTTAATAAGGACACAGTGAAAAAGTACTCAGCTATGGCAAAGTTTGCTTTGAGGATTTAATAAAACTAGGATGTAGGGACTTTATGGGTTAGAAATACAGGGATTTCAAAGTTTGGAGGATCTTCTGAAGCTTGGCTAAAAAAGCTACAATTTTTCTTTCCGAAGAAAGTAAGAGGCATTATGTCTTGGTGAATACTGAAGAAAAATGCTGGCCTGGTAGAGAGGGTTTCTGATAAAAAGATTTCAGTTAGGTCTTTCTATGGTAATCCAAATGCCTCTAAAAGTCAGGTTCCTGCACTACATGAAGGAAAAGAGTTTCTCACCAAGAATGTCTGTTCTGCAAGGTGTGACATGTGAGTTTGAGTTTGGCTGGGAGAGCCATTATACAGTGCTGGCTACCCAGAGATCTCCCTGACATTAGCAGTTCTGTGTTATACACATCCTAGAACACAAGTGGAAATAATAAATTCCTGCTGTTACGTTCCCCTGCTTGCACAGGCTGATCTCAGTAAGAAATGACAGTTGTTTAAATGATATTACTGGTTCAGTTTTGGAAATGCTTGGTAGTGCTTTTGAAAAGCCACCAAGCCAGCCCTTCAGTACAGGAGCTGTGGCAGGTCCGTCATCTTAAAATAATATATATGATATTGTAATATAGTTACTTAGGTCTAAAGGTGACTTTTCTACCCAGATCAGAGTAACAAATGTTCATGTGTGAACATGCTTGGTAATGTTCCCTTTTTGCTGTTGTGTCTCCAGGGTGGAGATCCTGTAATTTATTACTCCAGGGTATGTCTCTCGCATCGAGTGTCCCTGCACAGTACATGTCCAAGGGAGGGCGGAGGCTGTACTGTCCATTGCCACCAAAATGCAGTCACTCAGCCTGTTGGATTACAAACACAACACAAATTTACTACTTTGAAACAGAAATTTGTTTGATTTGGGATTTTTTATTTTTGTTTTTTACCTTTGAAGTCAATACTGGAAAATCTTGATTTCACACAATTTCTGGCAGCATTAGTCTTTATGACGGATGTGAAGAAATAAAAGGAAAGAGTCTTGATGCAGTCTAATAAGAGAGGGTTGTCTTCCTTGCTTGTGCTGTATGTTAGCCAACACAAAATAATTTTACTCATCTAAATGACAAAGCAGTGATTCTTGTGTGTTTATTGCTGTACAGTAGATTCTGCATGTTTGCTGGTTTATTTTTAATTAATGCTTGTAAAGCTTAAATTGAAATTTTTCACACACAATCGTTAGTCTCTGATTATATTCGATAGCTTATTCAACAGATGCAGATTTAATATTTTTAGAAGATCTTTAATATAGCTTAACACCCTCTCTTTTTTAACAGAGGTATCATTCAATCTACGTCAGGTAAAATGGAAAACTGCCTTGGCAAATACCATGCTGTAGTGAGTTGAAGAGAAAGCTGATGGTGAAGAAAACTAGTTGTCTAGGGTAAAGTCAAAAATTCTGTGAGTGCTGATGGACACTACTTTTTTTTTTTATAAGAAGTGTTTGACTCACATTCTAATCCCTAAATTGCATGTGTTCGCCTGAGTGTTTAGTTTACACTTTTGAAATTAATCCCCTGCTCATTCCCTCTGCTGCAGTATAGATAAAAGAGTGCAGTAGGCAAAATTATTTTCTTCTAAGTGATTCTATACAGAAAAATGCTTTCCAGCTGCTGATGGGTTTCAGTTCATCAGATCAGACTAGAGCTATTCCAAAATCAAGCATCAAAACTTGTAGTGTGTCTACTGAGTCCTTGTTACCAGCTTTCTGTTCTCTCTGCTCCTATTGCATCTCATCAATTGCTAAATTAGACAAAGCACATAATATTAATGATAATTTTACATTTTAACTCTGTTTTGGCTGTTTTTGTACTCACTAAAGGTAACCTCAAACACCTCAGTAGGTCAGGTTCTATTACGACAAACTTGCTTCCAGTGCTCTCTACCAAAATGTTTAAGAATTGCCTAAGAAAAAAAATCATTTCTCCTACATATTTTTCACAAAATACAAAATGCCTTTAAAAGCAAAAATTTGCTAAGAAGGAAAACAAAACAGAATTTCATAATCAGATGCTTTTTAGAGAGTTGCAGATGTATGGTCTTTGTTGTCATAATCATACAATCTTGAATAAACTGGCGTAACTTGGGACAAATAAGTTATTTTCTGCTAACTTACTTGCATGATTTTAGTAGCACAAAATAGCTCCTGCTAAAGTCAATAGTGAAATGCAGTTCAGTTAGGTAGGATCAAAGCTTGAAGGAATACATTGTTTCCTTCTTACTTGTGATGCTCTTCATAAAACATTCAATTCTCACCCTTTGTACATAAGTAGAGGCTCCTGAGAGAGAGGTTTGTTCCAGCACCAGGAGCACACTACACTGTCTCTGGTTGCAAAACTGCTTTAATCTGGAGGTGACAAACAGGAGAGATTAATGGCTTCAATTTGGACACACAGAGCACATGGATTCTTTAACAAAGGCAGAACATAATTGCCTGGGATTTAAGAAAATATTGACTTGGTTCATGAGAATAAAATATACATTATTGTATAATTTCAGATATTTTTAATATCACCACTAAGATGGGAATGCTCTGTACACTGCCATGTCAGCAAAACTGCTTAAGTGTATGTTTAGGAAAATTTAATGAACTTCAATAGCAGAAGACGGTTCACTAAAGGTGTAGATAAACTGAGGGGTTAGGCAGATGTTCAAAGATTGGAGTAGTTGTTACATCAGTGTTTTTACAAGGTGATAGTCAAGACACAGAGAGCCTGAGGGATTTCTCCAACATTTTCCAAGAAGTCTGGGGACGAGAAAGAAGCTGAACCAAATTTTCTTGTGCTTTAGACCACAGATTAGACTCAAGAGTGACCTACAAAGTCACCTTAAAATGCAGATTATGTCAGCATTGCTATTTATCAGTGCAAATTCTGGTAGAATGGAAAAAAACCCAGTCTTTTTACCACTAGGGTCTTTTACTAGGCATCTTTTTAGATGGATATTTTGGATAAGATATTTTAGGCTAGTTTTATCAACGAAAGTGAGTGAAACTTGCAACACAAAAATAAATTTTAGAAGTTTCTGTCATCCCTTTAAAACATCTACGGATATTTTTCCTTGTCTCTGTGTTGTTTTTAGAGACTATTTGACCCTTTTCTGCAGAAGATGAGAAAGACAGGCTAGGATTTCGAGGTTGCAGAAATTATGTTGATAGATTTTAATTGCTAGCCAGTGTGCTGTCCTCTTTAATAAAACCTTTTCTTAAGTCAATTAAAATAAAAGGCTTAGAACACAGGAGGGTGCAAAGAGGTGAGAATAAATGATGTATGGTCATATTAGCTGGAGATGTGTAATATTCATTTGCAAACACACAAGGGAATGCGATGATGATGGGAAAAAAAACCTGCTCTGATCTTCTTGTTATGCTGGGAGCATAAGAAGATTTTTCCTTGGTGGCTGATGTGAGTGTTGCAGGAAATTCAGTTAAGACTTTCTGAAGATTAACTTGTGACGTGTGAGACTGAAACCAAGAAACACTAAGTACCATTCAGGCCTCTGTGACGGTGTGACACACTCAGCACTTTCATAAAACCAGGCCATTTAATTATAGCTGGGAGGTTAGGGAAGGCGAGTTTAAAAATTCTTAGCCAAAAGCCCTAAAATATCAAAGGGAAGTAATTCTAAAAGTTGGAAGTGTGAAGTTGACATATGGTGCAATGATTTTTGGGTTGGTGTCAGTTATGCAGGTTGATTTGAATTAGGTAGAATTCTAACAATACTGGGAAACCAGGTGGATGGATCCAATTTAATCAGCTTCTTCCCTCTGCAGTCTTAATTGCTTGTCTTTGAAATAAGTGGGGTTTTTGGAAAATAGCTGTGGACTAACAAAATTTTTTACTGGGCTTGTGAGGGCCTATCTTTCCTATTCTGTCTACAGATTGCAATTGAAACAATGAGAAAGAAAAGGCCAAATGCAGGAGATACAAAAGCTCTTTGTTAGCTAAATCACCGACAGTAAGATATCAACTCTAAAAAACCAACAAAGCAACAAAAAAAACCCCAAATCCAACTGACCATAGGACGACAGAGCTTTTCAGCCCAAGAATCCCTTAAGCTGTCCGCTCTATGAGACTCCAAGGCCAAAACAGAGTCTCTGTTTTGTGTCAAGACTTCATGATGGAATATTCTTACAGTGGATTTAATTCATCTCCATCAGTTCTTCCACTGATACTGGTGGAGGTTTTTATAGTGCATGGCTTTGAGGCAGTGTACTTTGAAGCTCAGTTCCCCTCCTTCCTGAAAATAGAAGAGTAATCCTGCTGCCTTTGGGAGAAGAAGTTGGCTCAGAGAAGAGTTATATTAGCATGAAATATATAAAAAAATAAAGAAGGGAGTTGCTTGAGAGAGAACAATGAACACTCATTTGCTGTCTCATGGAGACATTTTGTGACTGTGGAAGATCACTCTATGACTTACCTGCTGCTGAAGTTTCACTTGAAGGCCCAGTGTTTTGTCTCTTTTTCTTTAGTGATTACTTAGAATGAGAATTCCTTGCCTGTCCTGCACCTGAAGCAGTTACAACTGGATAGAACTTCTCATGCTTTTCAGATCCATGATCATGTGTGCCCACTCAGGCAGTTTGTGCAGCAGTAACGGAGGAAACACAAGAGTAAAACTATCTTTTCTGCCTGACATTCTTACAGTAGCTAAGCCCCTAGTTTAATGACAAACTGGAAAAAGAAAAAAAAATTACCTTAGTTCCCCAGTACCTCCCTCCGTGTCCAACTCCTTCATGTCACCATTCTGGTTGTATGAGCAACTTTCATCCAGCCTTGGATTCAGGAGCAATGTCTTCTCTTGTCTACAGAAGAGCTGTAAAGGAAACATCTAAATGTATATTGATCATATACTTGTGGCAGACTGCTGTCAAGCTAGTCTCTAGTTGAATGGAAGTTAGTGACTCTTAAAAATAACCTATCAAGTACAGGAAAATAAAAAAGCAAATTGAAGATGTCTCTGTGTTTAATGTTGCATTAGCTGACTAACTGGTCCTGAATTTTCTTACTTTAAATATTGTGGAAATCTAAATAATCTGAAAATCTGGTTAAGAACTCTAGCTTCTACAAGATGCTAATAAATTGGCCAAGCATAATGTAAAATATACATTAGTCTTAGGACCTCATGAAGAAGTTTAATTGTGTGCTAAACTGAAAACAGAAAATAAACAGCAAGTTTCAATTGTGTTGTCATAATATATTGCATCACGTACTCTAGTATTTAGAGATAAATGTTTTTGGAAAAGGAGAGGAAATGGGATAAGTGTAACATCATGAGTAGAGTACATATGAATTTCATAGACTATTAATCTTTAATCTTTAGAGTTCCTATTTAAGCCTACAAATACATTAATCCAGGCATCAGCTCTTCTCTGCTATCTTGATCATGCAGGTCACAGATGTTGCTATAGTAACCTTGCATTACCAATGCAAAGACAGTGAAGGATCTGGCTATCTAGATAAATAAAATAATTGAGGGGTGCTTGCAGCAGCATTCTGCTTAATGTAATGGTTAGATCCATTGAATGAGCACTTGGTGGATTAGGGCCTTGACTTGGGGAGTATGAGAAAGGCTGGCACTTGAAGCCAATTTCCTGTGAAACAGGTTAGTAATTAGAGAGATGCTCCTCACTGGGAAAGCCCATGAATTGTGGCACAGATGATGTTCATTTGTTCCAGCTGTCAGTCATGCTGGCAAAAGACAGACTGCTATGGATCCCACATGTGGAACCTGCTCTCTAGATGCAGATGTTGCTTAGGTGTTTTGAAAACCAAGAAAAGGTGTTTTCTGTGAAGCCCATGTTGTTGAATGCAGTTGTTGAAGACACAGCTAGTGGGGATTAGACACTTTGTCTTACAGGAGGAACAAGCCAATTACAGAGTGGTATGTAACAGGCATAATTAAATGCTAGTGCTGGTCTCTCAAAGGGACCTGTCTTGATGACAAAGGAATGAGAATTCTCAAGTGAGAAGCAACAAAGTTCTGAATCAGATTCTCTTGTGAGTTGAATGTTCCTGATAGTTACTCCATGGCTTGAGCCACCAATCAAGCTTTTCAGTATTTTGGTATGTAGAGGACCTATGTGAACTCTACAGGGGGGAAATCGTAACTTGTGTACTTTTTTTGCATAGTGAGGAAGCTTCTTGTGAGAGTTGTTTGCTTTTACCATGCATCAGAGTTTTCAGAAGGCACTTGCTTCTTGTAAGAAATTCTTGTAAGAAGTTTGAGGCTTTTTTCCTGTGTTGGTTTTAGTTTAGTATGGCCACTGGGTTCGAAAGTAATGCAGGAATGCAGATAAAGAGAAGCACTAGTGAGTGTAGGCATCGAGTAATGATGATTACTCCACTTTCATTGGAAACCAAGCCTAAAAATACTCCTGTAGCCACAGCTCATCTGTGCTACAAACTGAATTTGCTGGCTAAGTCTGTGAAATACCACTTGAGCCTAAACCAGTGAAATAACGAAAGAGTTAAAATTCTAGCGTCCTGTGAGCCTTTGTTCAGCCTTCAGTCCTACAAAGGAAACTTCTCATTGCTTTAGAAGGGTCCCAGCTCTTTCCCTTTTTGTCTGGCCCTGAAAAGCCAGATCAGTTTTGCAACTGGCTTTATTGAGACTGTCAGCCTGCTCCTGCCGAGAGGCTGCTGCTAGCTGGGCAGCTTTCTGCAGGGGGAACAAGGGAAAGAAAGATTCTGCATCAGAAATTCCCCTTGAATTGCTTTCCTTGCCTCCTTCCCAGCACAAAGGTGGTTTTGTTTGTGCTCAAGAACCAACTAAAACGTTTGGCTGTGAAATGAGCTCTCCTCTGGAGAAAGGGGAAGGAGTGGAACATGTAGCATACAGCTTCAGACACAGACTTGTACCCACTCCCTCCTCCCAGTCACAGGCTAGAGATGGCTGTTGCATTAGCTGGTTGTTGTGTTACTTCACACAGCTGCAGGGCAGCTCATGAGACTGCAGTTGGTGGTTTGAATCCTATAAGAAGTAATTTAATAAGTTGGAATATTCTATTCTAATTTTGTAATGTAATGAGATTGAAGAGAGCTTGAAAAAAAAAGTTCTTCCCCCTTGTTGGTGAGACACAGGGAATATTTGGGTATTTGTAATTTGCTCACATTTGTATTTGTTTCAATTCAGAGTACTTGGTGCTGCCAAAAGTCGGAGCGAGGAAAAGCACTTCCCTTGCAGCTTACACCCACTTAGGCATCTCAAGGTGGTAATTAGTTCAGCAGACTGAATAATGTTAGACTTATGGAAATAAAAATTCTCCCAACAGTTCCCAGTGGTGTATACGCAGGTGTACACTCATACAGTATATAGTGTATCAATCTCTGCTGATAAAACAGGTTCTGCTCCTGTAAAGATTTTATCCATGTTGCTTGTTTCTTGTGTAACCAAGGATTTGCAGGATCAGGGAAGTGTCCACATTGTTTTTCTTCCTGTCAGAGATTAGGGAGGTTTTTGTGTGTATTATTCTTGTAAAAAATGGAGCCTTGCACAAAGCACTGCTGAGCACATTTCAGGGTTTAGGCCCCAATGATAAGAGGATAGGCATGGCTACTGTGTCCAAGACAGTTTGGCACCAGAATCAGATGGGTAACTGAGTCCGACTCTTTGCTTAAATCCCTTGGGCAATGATAGAGGAAGCTTGAAGGAATTTGTGTATTTCTTTTTGCTTCTGCAAAAGAGAGTGGTTTACGTATTTTGAAGTGAAGACAGAATGTGTAATGCCTCCATAGGAAATGTTAGTGAAGTGAGGGTACCTAGAAGTTGCCCAGTGTCATTCTTTATGGGCTTGGTGCCCTTTCTCAAGTCTCTGGCCGATGGAATTTGCAGGATAATCAACCATATAATCTCAACTTCTTGGTATGTTCAAGCAAAGGTGTTGGATACAGAATGTCTGCGTATTTAGCTGGGACAATCTTCTTTTGGCTTTTTGGCTAAAAATGGCTCAGAGAACTGACCTTTGAAACTGGTGTCTGATACTGCAAGTTAAATGCTGGCTTGGGGTTGAATGGTGAGAAAGCACAGTCATTCTGTTCCTCATTGCAGCCTCTGCACAGATGTAGAAATGGAAGAAGCTGTTGTCTGGGGAGCTGCTTTCCGTTGGGGTAGCACACCAGTTGGACTGGTTCATCCCAGGGCTGCTGCTGAATCTTCAAAAGACATCACATAAAAATCTATTTATAATGGAGTGAAGAAGGGTGGGAAGAAATAAAAGACGAACAAACCATTTTATTTAAAAATTAGTTCATGCTTTCAATGAAGGTCTAATTTTCCCTGTGAGCTTGTCAACATCCCTTAATTCATATCACTTAGAATAAAATGACTTCTGGGTGTAAGGAAGATTTGAATTGTCTTTTCTGTATCGCTAAATAATGATTGCTTGGGGAGGCAGGAAATGTAAATTGAAAATGAATGAGGTATAGCTGGTAATATGTTAGATGCATTATCTCCAACCTGAGGCCTTCAGTCAAAAGAGAAGGTCATCTGTAACCATTAAGGAGCACTGCAGCAGGTACTTATATTTTAACTTTTCCTCTTTTTTGAGTTGAATTTTCTCCTTATAACCAGTGCAACACTTTTCTGAGGAAGCACGTGCCATGACTTCTTAGATTGCCTAAATTATATTCTTTTGTTGTAGTTTATGAGACAGAGGATGCAGGGGATCTCTGCTGAATGACTGATCTTCACTAGTTTTCTGGAAATGTGTGGTTTTTCCCTTTGCTTTCTTTTCTGAAAAATCTCACTTTGTACAATTTGTATGTGAACAATTCAAACCGTGAAAATATTAAGCCTTATTTCTGTGTTCCTGGATTGGAATTGATTTTTTCCTTTCTTCTAGATACATCATTACAACTTACCTTACATTACACTGAGTCAGACAACTGTGTAGAAGAGGCAGTAATTGGTCCCGTGAAGTACCCCTTGTGCTTTGCTGAATGGCAGCAAAGCCATTTCTTAATGTTTCTTAAACTTGAACCTCATTTTTAACATTTAGAAAACAGGGCTGAGATTACTGATGGTAACACTGAATAATGTAGTTAATCCTAATCAGCTGGGGCAAGATTTTACTGGACAAGTGTGCTGGAGGGAGAGGAGTATGGCCTGCCTCAAATTCCCCTCCAAATATTCCCAATGAGAACAGCAAACTGAAAGCAGATGGAGACTTCTCTCTCTCATTTGCTGAAATGAAGTGGGACTGGTTGTAGTGGGTGTCCTTGTAAACCTCTTGGTCTGTCTTCCCATGGAGCAAGAGGGAATCTTTGAAGCCTTTGGGCTTGAGCAGTTCTGCACTTCTGGAGGTAGTGGCATTAACCATCCACCAATGAAGTGCATAAGCAACAGTGGGATCTGCCATTTAATTGAACTCTGCTTTTCTAGTTGTTCATTATACTCCTTGTATGGGTTTTCATGTTTAAGCTGTATCATTACACTTAACAGAATGTTTGTTGTTACCTGCTGTGATTTTGAATAATTCATGGTATTAATACGCAATTAGGGAACATCATGAGTTCCCCCTGGAGGACACCGAAAGTTGCTTTGCTGGTTTTGTGTCTTTGAAGGTGAGCGAAGGCAGGTTCTGGCTTCCATTGTCCTTTATCAGAAAGAAAATTTTGAATCAGCCAATAAAGTTGAAGTATGCATCTTGAGAGTATAGTATGCACAGTATAATTGAAGTATTTTTATGAAATTGCTTGCAAGCTAGAAATAACCTAAGTAAATCAGTCCTGGACCTCTGTGAACACCAGTGTCTTGTACTTTCAGTTAATTGTTTCCACAGATGTAGTCAATGACAACATTATGGCAGTGTTACTGCAGCTCGCAGTTTCATTTTGTTTCCTTTTCTTGATGGATGGGTTTACCAAATCTAAAAATATTTTTTTTCCATCATGACAAGGATTTTCTTACATGGGTTTTGTGAGTTGCCCTAGAAACAAGAAAACACTGAAATTAGGTCAGAAAAGTAAGTGTCACGCCAACCATTGTTGTTTGGTTTTCTTTGGTTCCATCTTAATACTAGATAAATTAGGTGGCTGAGGAGTCCAGCTGGTAGTTGATACTGGCAAGTAGCTTTTGAACAAAGATGGGTGTGGCGTATTTGTTTTGATTAGAAGAAAGTAAATGGGAATATTCCATGGTGAAAGGTTTCCCTTAGCCTGTCATGTGTTCTGGAGTCACTTCTCTCTGCCACTCTCTGTGCTTCATTGCTGTCCAAGGTTTGCATTGGCTTTATACAGTCTGTACCAGCCAAGATCTTTTGGAGTGCAAGGATAAAATCTTCTTTCTGGCTATCTCCACAGGTATGAGATAATTTCTCATTTTTCCAAATGATGAACACACTGGTCCTCTGACCGTGAAGCAGGCCTATTTAATGTTAATACAAAGGCCATTCCCGAAGGTTAACTGCCTTATAAATACCCAGATTGTTCCCTCCACTCACTACAAGTTTGCAATCTGCTTAATATATGCACAGTCAGGGAGAAGCTGTGAATATAACGCTAAAAGCAGACGCTTGGAACTATTGCTCTTGCTTCTCTTCAGCTTATGCAACTGTTTGCAGTAGCTTGTTGCCAGTACAACTGTTGTGTCCTAGTACTTTGGGCTTCATCTTGTAAGTCTCCTGAATATGCTGTTCCCATTCCAACACTTTGAACAGATCCATGTGGGGAGGTTTTGCAAGACCAAGTTGTTAACTGAAAGCCACAAATACATCACCACCTGCTTAATTCATCAGTCTAGAACTGAGCTAGCTCGTGAAGTTATGCCAGCTGGAGTCCTGGCTAAAAAAACCCCAAAACCCTGGTAACCAAACATTTTGACCATCAGAAGCCTGGCCCTCAAAATTTTATCCAAATATGTCATTCCACCTTCTCCCCTTGCAAACGACTGAAGTTCCTTTCAGAGGTTTTCCAGTGAGTCTTGCTGATGTTTCAACCGCAGCTTTATGTCCATTGATAGCTATTCTCATCTGCCTATTCCATCTGCAACCATAGTCATCTCTCTGCAGACAGACACGGAAAATCTCTGACAATAAATAATATTCTTGGTCCACAAGCATTTAAGTCAATTGAAGGTGATGAGGTGATCCCAGAAATTGCTGCTCTCATAAATTCCTGGGACTGTGCTCGAGGCATAGTGTAATCTCTGGTACTTGTCTGCCACTGTTGATCTCCAAACACCTTATAAAATTACAGCCTAATGCTTTAACAAAGTGTAGGAGGGAAGGATGCATTTTATGTAAATTTAGTCAGGAAGTCTTTGAAACTAATTGCTTAAAGTGAGTGGGGAAAGCTGATGGAGTGTGATAGACATACAAATTTTTTTTTCTGCTTTCAGAATAGACAGTGTTGATTAACTGGGCTTAGTATAGCACTGCATATATTAACTGAGCATCAAATTGCTCAGTGGATGAGCCTGCTCTGTGCATGAACTAAAAGGCCATGCTCGGGATGTTATTACAGATGTGAACCTAAGGAGTCTTGGGGTTATACTTCTGCAGAGAAAACTATTGGTTTTGGTGAACTTGGTATTGAATTATTGTTCTGGCCTAGTGTCAATATTTTATTTGTAAAAATGGAATTAAACACATTAAAAAAAAAGTGTAAAGCCATACTTACAGAATAGACCATTTATTCTGAAAAGTCTCAAACTTGGGAGTAATTCTAGGGAAACTCTCCTTCACATATGCTCCTCAGCATGAGTACCCCTGAGAAGTGTCAAAAGCTTGTCTGTCAATCAGCCTGCTGGTTTATGTGCCAAGTCCTGTTTGGTCTTTCTGGTTTGTGCTTGTTAGATGTGCTGACTTGCCTGTTAGAACAGCCTCTGATCTTTCTTTAGGGCCATTCTGGATACATCCACCATTCTGCAGGCATGGGCTGCGCTCCTTGTTCCTGGTAAATCACCTTGCATTTAACCATATTTGCATATTTATAGGAAGTCAGTGATTTCATTTCCACACTAGCTGGAGGCTAGAGTTACAAGTTAGAGTTATGTGCTTGATCTAGACCTGGGATTTGCATAGATGTCTACATGTTATTTGATAGCTGAATAAAACACATGATTGTGCCTGCTGTAGTAGGCCGGGTCTGCTGTTCTCAAGTATGTATGAGTGTGTCAAGGATCTGTGCATGCTTCCTTTCAGCATGAGAGCTGGGTGCTTGCTGTTGACTTGTGTTCTGTCCCCTGCAAGACACCTTGATGTAGTTTTAATCGAGAGAAGATTTTTACAACATTTGAGACTGGATAGACCATTCCATGCTGTGGCCTGTGGACATGTATGAATCTCTGACCAGTTCCATGAGCATTTCACTGGGGTGACTGGTGGATGTGTGACAAGATGGAAAAGGTCAAAGGAAAATGCAGAGCAAGAAGCAGCTGCAAGAAAATGTGCTGGAGTGAACTCACAAGATAACAACTAATTTTAAAAGATTATATTAAAATACAACTAATATGAATTAAATTAAAATATCTTCTTTCCAGAAACAAAACTTGAATGGATGAGCACTAGAGAATTCAAAAAAACAAACAAAAAGCCTCATGAAAATGATTCCGTGTGTCTCATTGTAATCACCCAGTGGGGAACATGTAACGATTACAGGTCTTTGGGAAAGTTGGTCTTTGGAAGACTGAGGTTTCAGTGGGTGTCCCTTAACAGGAATAAAAGAGATGGGTATGAGCCTTTGATGAAGAGCGCACAAGGTTAGGTAGCAGTCACAGCATATTCTGTCTTACTTATGTGGGACAGAGAGCCAGATGCATCACTGTTACATAAGCCTGCTGACCTGCATATAGAGCTTTGTGGTAATAGGAGTTTCAGAAAAATAAATCTTCAGATTAGCTAACATGAACGTAGAAAATCCAGGTATGTTTACAATGGGAAACTCTACAAAACAAATTATTCCCAAAAGGGCTTGGTTTTGAAATTTACATTGGGAGGGCTTGAATTCTTAGGACAAAGAAGGTGGGAGAGGAGGCAGTTAATATGATACGAGCTCAGTCTGCTGACTAATGGTACAGTCTGCATATTTAGGGAATGGGACCACAACAAATGTTGTACACCAGCCATAACAGCCTATTATTCAAATGGTGCAGCATGAAAAAAGATCATGCCAGTTTGCAGAGGATATTGATAGATATGTTTAATTTGATTGTATTCTGATTTAAAATGAAAATTAGTATTTTTTCCCATTCTTAGTGAATAAAATCGAATATTTTAAATTGGAAGGGACCTAGAACAATCATCTAGTCTGAAGGTAATGGTATCTAGAACTAGAGACATCAAGCTCTGGAGTCCCCAGCTTGAGGAATTCTGTCTGGATCCTCCGGCTGCCTAGGGTGCCAAGGAGTTGCATATTTCCAGAGCTTCCAGGTTCTTGCTTCTTTTCTTTCTGCCTGGTGAGCTAAGAGAGAGCTGGCAGCCTTGGAGTTTATGGGAAGAGATACTCTGCTCTGAGTTTCTTGGCATCCTGCCTAATGAGATCTGTAGAGGAGCCAGCAGCTTAGGAGCTCTGCAATCTCTGAGATAATCCTGGAGCAATAACTTCTTTCTAACTCCCACTGTCTGTCAACTTGTCAGGAATACACTTGACGAACAGGCAAGAGGACCTGGCAGGAAATCGGGTGTGATTTCTGCAGTGTCATCAAAGTCAAATGTGCAGTTAAAAATGTTTCTTTTAGTAACCCCATGCAGAAATCCCGGCATGTCAGCACCTGACCCTGGAGGTCCTGCATCCCTTTGCTTGTAGATATCATGAGTACAAAGCTCAGTGAGGCAGAAGAGAGGACAAAGAAATATTTACACAATTTCAGTATCTTTGAAGTTGGGATGTGGGTCACCTGCAGCTCTTCACACAGCACTAGCCTGCCTGTAGTCAGATGGCCTACAAACCCCAGTTGTCCTAAAGGTATTGGAAAACATGGTTATTCTGCGAAGGCTCTTGACTGACATAGTGGCTAGTGTGATGTTATCGGAAAAGTAGATAAAATACATGCTGCTACCTTGTGCTTTTTCCCTTCTTCCCATGCTTGCTTTAGGATTGACCCTGAGGTCTGTGTCTGAGCAGAGTTATTGGTCCGAACAGTGTGCACAGGAGAATTTTCCAGGCACACATGGGCCCCAAGCATGTACTCACAATTCAGTACAGATATTGACAATGTGCATTATAGCATCCTAAATGTTGCTGTAATTTATATTTATAATCTACAGCTACAGAGAGATGTTTTAGCAGCTGTGAAGCCCTGGAAGGTGAGCATCTTCTTGGTTTTCCTAGGCATAGAGCTGGAGGATGATGGGCCCTGTGGCTTGATGTCATGACTGTGGCCCCTGCAGGGTGAATTAGGACTAATGATGCAATGCAAAATTGCCCAAATGACAGAGAGAATCTGGGCCACCGTGTTCATCTTGTCTGATTTCCAAATTTTTCAGTGCTCAGGGGGACAGGATTATAACAAAATTTGACTTCCTGCTATGTAGGTCATATGCTGCATGCTGAATCCTCCATCACAGCGGGTAAAGCCGGACTAGGGAGACTTGATTTGCCTCTGTAAATACCAATAGGAATAACAGATGTTTTTCTTTTACAGAATAATTTCCAATGAGTTTGATTTGTGATAAAACCATCTACATTTTTACTGTTGGTGGTACATTAAAATACATTGCAGGAACTGCAACTTAACTACGATGTGTTGAAGTTATTAAACTCTGCAGTCTTTAGATTGCTGTGGCTGGGCAAGATTCACTGTTGGCCTGGAGGCTTTGGGGGTGACAAGTGGACTGTCTAGCTCTGCCATGGGGTGTTCAAAGGCACCATCACCCTCGTGATCCTGCAACCACAGCTGTGCATCCTCTGTCTGTGTCTGACAGGGCTGTGCAGGCTGATACACGTATCTGCAGTGCGTTCATCTGGGAACAGAAAGCCTACGATTTGCTCACAGACTTGTAATGATACTGCTTTGATTACTACTTTAAAAAAATTAAAATCTGACCTCCTCTAGCAGTTATTCTGGCATTTATCAGGACTTTATAAAGATCAGGCAAGGAAAACAAAGCAAAACAGCAATGTTCCAATACTTGTGTCTTCCTAAGCTTTTGCTATGGGGTGGAGAGCATCTAGAAATCCTCCTCTTCAGATGCTGCTTAATCTGCTCTGTATGCATATACATCATTTTTCCCTGCATGGTTGGAGAGGTAGTGGGATAAAAAATGCCTTGCTGGAATGTGAATTCACTTGCCTGTTTTTCTTAGGCTGATAGCAGCAAGGCAAACCTGCTGATCAGTTACTCCTATGACTGTGCATTTCAGGGGAAGATATTTCTTTGTTACTGCTGCAGTTCTGTTGCAGCAATTAAAAAAATGTGTCTAAAGAGGAGGCAATAACTCTGAGAGTGTCTTTGATGACTAAACATTATACTCTAAATATGCAGTGTTGCTGCTGATTTTTTCCAATCTCCCGTGAGTCATAAAATCAGTCTCGTATAGAGTGAGCTATTCTTAATGACCTTGAATTTAAAAAAAAAAAAAAAAAAAAAAAAAAAAAAAAAAAGCCTATGACTTCCCCTAAGTCAAATAATTTAAATGAATGGTTTTCTGTAGGATATTTGCAGTGCTTTTCAGATCATTAAAATCCCTGAAGGACAATGGGCAGGTCTGCATTGCAGGCATCAGTGGTGTCCTCAGGACAAAGCCCCTCTGGCCCAAAGGGTGCTGTGGCTTAGATGAATACAACCTTTGGTCTTGTGCGCAGCTGTTACCATGCAAATGTGAATAGAACTACCTGGGAGGGTCATCTAGGAAGGAGATAACATGTTCCAGAGACTGAAGGGCTCAAACAGCCTCTGCTTCCAAGGGCCTATTTTGTCCTGCTCACAATTTGTGCTCTTCAATCCCAGCAGGTTTTTCGTATTTTCATGGCTGTATTTACCACCTTGTGGTAAGCATGTTTTTACAAGGTTCATGGCTGTTACCTATCGCAAATATTTCTGTTCCAGTGGTGTTCTACAGCTGCTCTGTGAGAATATTACACATTGCCAGCAGAATCTAATCATGATGATTTCTATGTTAAGGGTGCCTCCTTGAGAAACTGTAACGGGAAGGATTTGAAAATAACCAAGTTGAACACACTTTTATTGCATTTTTTTTTTTGCAGGGGAGGGAAGCTGTGGGACTCTTGTGGGTCAATCTGTCTGTTGCATTTTCAGCACTGGAAGAAACACTATGTGTGTATGTTCCAGTTGTAACTGGATGCATTACAGTATTAAAGCACACAGTGAATTACATTAGATGGGAAGTGTTTGTTGTGGGTTGTTCCTACTGTCTGTTACTGTTGGTAATTTCTTGATAATGCTCACTTCTTTAACCTCAGCACATGATGGAGGTTTTCTACATTTTTGACTTGACAAGATAATTCTTCTGGAATTTGCTTTACTGTTGTGAGATGCTCCTCGAAAGCAATGTGCCTGATACATAGAAGGTACCGCTCTGCCATCGTATTTGGACATGTCATGCTGTTACTGTCTCTATAGTATGATGTTAACTCATTTACATTAGCCTTTAAATCCATTATGATTGTCTTAATGGGAGGAATGTAAATAACACTAAGTTCATGTGCATAATTTACCACAAAAAGTTCCTGTGTTTAATATGTG
Organism: Oreocharis arfaki; assembly: GCA_013398015.1. NCBI lineage: Eukaryota > Metazoa > Chordata > Aves > Passeriformes > Paramythiidae > Oreocharis > Oreocharis arfaki. The sequence continues at coordinate 451,865 of VZRR01003135.1, forward strand.
CTGCTAGATCTTCAACGCTAATAAAGGCTTGGAGCTGTCTAAATGAGGCAGTGCCATTACAGGAAAATCAAATCAGCAAAGTAAATGGAGTCCTGTGGAAGATCCTTTGAATACAAAGGTGTTTTAATTGTTTGTTATTTTAAATTAGAATAGGGCCACTCCTTAATTAGGACTTGCACTGGGTGAATACTATCTTTAAAAAAAAAAGAATCCAGCTGGTTTTTCCTTTTCTGTGTGTGTGTTCCAACAATCTGTGATCAGTCTTCAAGGTTTCCTAGTTTGTCATTTTAAATTGCTGAACTGCCTCATATCAGCATGTTTCACCCTAAGCCTCTTGGCAAGCTAGCTGTCCTTGGCTGCATGTCCAAGATTTTGGGGTAGCAGTTGATCTCAGAAGTGTGTATGTTACTGCTGCCTGCCTGAAAAGTTGTGGAATATTTGATGAGCAGGAGGTTAGACATCAGAGATCTTCTGTAAGCATTTGCATCTCAGACCTGAAAAGGATTGCAGGAATATTGTTCTGGGAGACATTTTTTGAAAGCAAGTATATTATATATACATTGATAGGCCATTAACAGAAGAAATTAACCTCCAAAATGACATTCAGGGCAACAGTGAGTTCAACTGTCCGTGCACATTTATAAGATTCACATTTGCAAGTCCTCTTCACTATAGTTACCCACCCCTAATTAAGACTCCTAAGTTGTTCTTTTCCAAGCATGTGAAAATGAGCCTTTGTGTGTGTGTGACATTTTTATGAAGAGCTCTGTAACATTAAATAGCAGCAGTGCTTGTATTGTTGTATATTGCCCATATTCTACTGTTAATGAAAATAATGTATTTGCCATAGGCAAACCTCATTTATCGTTCATGAATTCATTTTTCCAGAATTACACCATTAGTTTCATAAGAAAAAAACTGACATAAAGTCAGAGCAGTGATGTTGAATGAGATTTATATGTAACATTGTCTAGTATTTAATACCTTTATTAAGCACAAGAATGTAGAAATACAAAAAAAAATTTTCTAGCAGAAGAAAACATAATTTATTTGTGGTTTTCAGCATTCATGGTTGGTTAGTTGATTTCTGAGGTTTTTTCCCTTGGATGCAATTACTTTCCTCTGAGATATAGGCAAGCTCTGTTGGCCATTGGTTATAATTTGGATCAATACGTCTTCATTGAGAGTTTAATGAGATTCACACCTCTTGAGCTCCAAAGTGAATCCATCAAGTAGAAATGCATTTTAGAAGCAGCAATTTTTGAATGAGAAGACTACACTGAATACTATTTGATCTTCTTTTTTCTTTTTACCAAGCACAGAAATCAAATGTTTTTGCAAAGATCATGCTCTTGGTTTTATAGCATTTCTTTACCAAACAGCTGAGGGATCCCAGGTATATTATGGCAAAATGCAGCTTTGCAACATTTCTTTTCTTGTAATCACTTTCTACTTTTCCAGTTTTTCTATTTGCAGGTAATCAAAATTTTTCTAAAGGAAGATGTTTGTGTTTTAAAACAAAATACTATAAAACGTATTAAACTATTTATGGTAAATAATTTTCTATTAAAGTGTGCACGTGCCACAGACATACTGATTTTCTGTAATTAATAGAAATGATAAAATGACTGGATGCTCATTATTATGTTAGTTAGACCAAGTAAAATATCTGTAATTTCATTATAAAATATTAAAGAATAGCACAAGCCCTCTTGCCTGGCATTTTCTCTCATTTGTGCTACTGTAGCTCCAGAATAGTGACAGAAAACACTGGTGCTTCAGTGGTTCTAAAGGAAGGATAACCTGTGACCCCTGATAAGGGCAGAGGCACAGCAGAGTATTTCTTTTATATTTACAGCAGAAACTCTTTTCAGGTGTTGCATAGTATCTTCTTCAAATATTTAATAGCAGAAATATGCATTTCTTTGCTGGATATAAAGAAATCTTATTAACTCCTTAAATTTGCAATTTCCTCACTTTAAATACCTCTAGTGCTACAAACCAATGGAAAGCTGGTGCTTCTGGCCCTGCACATCAGGGCTGAGGTACTGAGCAGCCACTGTGTACTGGTGCCTTGAGATCTTCAATGCTGGGTTACACACAGGGGAAATGTTCCCAGTGTGCATTGACTGATATTCTGAAGTCTTACTGCAGCAGTTGGAATTGCATGATGGTCCACCATGCAAACCTACTTCAGATATCAGACATTTTTAAAATATGTTTTTATGGCGGTATCACCGTATTTCATGTCTTCTTTCAGATGACCAGAATAAAATAACATCCTCCTTTTACTGTCTTTGTCTTCTAAATGGAGGGAACTATTTAACTTCAAATCCTTTGTGTGCCTTCATTACAGGAGGGCTCAATGATCTGAAAAGTCTTTTCCAATCTCAATGAGCACAGGCACTCTCTGAAGATGCCATAGAGATTTTAGGAATGTGTGTACAGTCCTGCAGCTCTTAGTTTTCTCCCTTCCAGCCCCAATGTTGTTTGTCTTTGAAGTCTCTATGTTGGCTTGTTCCTTTCTGACTTTAATGCATACTCTGAAAGATTTTGCAAGGCTTTTACTGCTGTGCCTTCTTAATGGGAGAAAGATGACTTCCATCCACCCTGTGCTCTGCAGGGGATGGAGACTATGGATCCTGGCAGTGGGCACAGTGCTCAGCTCTCCAGGGAACTGATTGGAGTGGAGGAGTCCAGCAGGACAGCTGTCTTTAGGAGGTGGTCAGCACTAGTTTTGTTCCAGCAGTATGAGCTCTCTGAGCTTCCTTAAAAATGGTAGTTTAAACACTTGAGGGAACAGACCATTTGTTCTGTGAGAAGAGGCCAAGGGGTCCAGGCTGGTTCACCCTGGGGAAGAGCCGGCTTTGGAGGCACCTCACAAGAGCCTTCCTGAAACTGTGAGGAAGCAACTGAGAATCACAGAACCATAGACAGAGGCAGGCTCTTCAATGTGATGCATTGTGAGAGGGTGAGACACAGTGGGCATAACATGAAACAAGAGAATTTCAGACTGGATATAGGAAAAGCATTTCCCTCATGAGGACAGTGCAACAGTGAGACAGGCTGCCCAGGAAGACTGTGCATTCTCCACGGCAGGATTTTTTCAAGATTGGTTAGGTAAGCCCTGAGCAAACTGGCACTGACTTTGGAACTGACTCTGCTTTGAGTAGGTTAAGCTAAATGACCTTCTGAGGTTCTTTCCTGTGGTCTTACAGTTTCCTGATACTTAGGACAGGATGAACAAGTACAGTTGTGAGGGACTGGGAGCAGCTAGAACAAATAAATGCTGGTGGCTCACAGAGGTGGTAAAAGATTGGAGAACATCAAGTGAGAGTGTGAATATGGATCACTGATCTTTGTTATGCTGGAAATTATTCAGTCCTGGCTTAGAGAGCAGTGCACAGTCATCACTTTTATTTCAAGGTTTCCTTTGAGGTTCCAATGTCACAGAGAAATCAGCTTTGTTTAATGACCTTCTACATTAGCAGTTCTTTTTGTTGGTGACAAATTGATTTTGCTTGTGATGTGAAGGAGCACAAGCCCAGCCTTCGCATCGTTGCTCAACCATGTGCTTTAGCCCCACCAAAGAATGGGAGGCCAGCAAATTTCAGAGCATCAGAAATACCCATGCTGAAACTCTTAGCTACAGCATTGATAAAGACTCAGCTGGTTTTTAATCTCTGTGATGCATGGTTGGAAACTGCGCCTTTGTGCTTGAACACTGGAAATGCTTGGTCAATATTTTTCTTTGGTAACGTAACGTCATGAAGACCTTTCTTATCTTCCTCAAGCATTTCACAAGAGAGACTTCCTCCCTGACCAGAGTAATTACAAAACAATTCATTAGTGGTTTATGTTTATGTCCCGCACTTCTTAGTTAGATTTGTGGTATGAAGAAAAATAATTAAGAGAAGGGTGGAGGATAAATTTGTCAGGGAAATAAGACTACGAGGAGCACAAGGTTTCATAAAGACTTCAGGTAGACAATAAAAGGAGGGGCTGAATAATTCACATAGGAAGGAGCAAGAACAGACAAAGAGGATGAAAGGAATGGGAAAGAGAAAGTGAAGAGTCTGACAAAACGAGAAAGAAGAATTGGCAGGTAACGTTTCAAGAAAAATACATTAAAATTGAAGGAAATATTAGGCAGATAATGACTTTTACATTTGTAAATGCTCTTAGTCTAGCAGTGCATGTTTGACAAATATTCTTTAACCCCAATTTTGGAAAATTAGAGAACTTAGTTTAAATTTACATTGGGGCATAACAAAAGAAGTGATCACTAAAGTACAAAAAATTCTAAGTTCATTGAATGAAGGGAATTTGAATCACATTTCCATTATTCTGGCCACACCAGCTTTCAGTGATAGTTTTTGCAAGCATAGTTTTCCATGACAACTATCCCTGATACTCTGGGGACATTCTTCCTTTTGAACAAGTTAGTAAACTGACAACTAGTAACAGTGGGTAGCTCCTCTGCAACCAGTTGAGGAACTAAAATTGAAACCTCTCTATCTTCTAAAAAAAAGCTAAATTTTAGGAGGACCTAGAGACTCACCCTCCTGATCCTCCCTAGAGCCTCTGTGATGGGATCACAGAGAAGAGACTTCATGTATGACTAGAAAAGGAGAGACAGGGATGTATTTCAGACCATCCCAAAATACAAGGCCAGCTCTGCTGGTACTAAGTCATATTGTAATATCAATTAATTACAATATTAATTACAAATGAAAAAGTACCTGATGTCCTGAAAAATCCTTGGAAGGTGTGGACAGCAAAGGCTGAAGGTGTGTTCTGTTGGGTGTTGTTTTGATTGCACTTAGACTACAAAGACATTAATCAAAAAGAAGGTGATCTATGGAGACTCTAGTAATGTTCTTTCTTTGCTGGGAGATAAGAATGAACTGCAATGGATTTTCTTTGTTTGCAGTACAGTCTGGACTTTATTAGATGGAAAGAGATGGAACTCCAAAACCAATTTTGTTTGGATGCACCTACAGCAGAGGCAGAGTTAATTTATAATGTCTTACGAAGACTGCAGAAAACTTCTGGTGTTGTTTTGAATGAAAAGCAAGTCTGAACATTTACCAGTTTCTGATCCAAGGTGGAGAGCTGAACTAGGGAGTATGCAAGGGCTCTAAATGCCTCTCATCCCTCGGAATCCTTGATGTCCTCCTGCCCAGCTGGCACTCTCCTGGATCAGTGACTGACTCCTGCATATCTCACTGGTTTTGTGTACTACAGTAATCCATCTAGCTGCTTCTCCAAAAATAATGACCTCCCCTTTATTACTTTGCCTTGCTCCGCAGGATTTTTCTTCATTTCTGTTCTTCATGCTTGGAAAAATCTTTCCATCCTGAAGTACAAGCCATAAAGGCTCTCTTCTTTCCCAGATTTTAATTTTTCTCTTCTGAGGGGCATGTTGGTGACTGGGACACATTTTAGTAATGACAGTTAATTACTGTCATCAGCCATTTATTGTAATAATAATTGCAATATAATATTTTAACAAAATTCTGTATGCTATTATAATTTCCTGTACTAACAATGTACTAAGATGTCTGTTTCTCCAGTAGACATCAAATTTTAGCCAGAGTTAAGTATGCAAGCAGTGCATCACTGGTGATGTTTAACAGTAATAATGACAGCATTAGTGGAAATTGTAACATCTGATATAATGTTTTGCAGGCTTTGAAATTTAATATCTGAGGAAGGATGCAAATGGTGAATATTTTTCCTGAGAAGAGTCATAGAAATAGGACTTACTTGGAAAGTTGGATTTGTGATGGCTGTCATTCCATGAGTTGACCTTTGTCTGAGAGACTACTTCTGTAGATCCCTGCCAAGTGGGTTATCAGATGGTGTTGGGAAGATGGCAAGGAATGTTTGTTTCCATATTGACAAATGGATGTTTGTCTTGTGTACAAGAAGGAGTAGCAAAAGAGAAAAGCATGGAATGTGCTTTTCACCTTAAATCAATAAATCATGGGACAATGTCTCAATAGGTTTTGGACAGCTCAGTTTCTACAATGTGCTGCCATTATGCTATGTTTCTATGGAAGCACTTGGGCACACTGCTTTGCAAATGCTTTATTTTGACCTTGAATGAATAACAAACAATTCCTTAAATTGTGAAAATACAGATACTTACCTTATGCTTTTGTCTTTATTTCTTCCTTTTTTTTTCCCTCCTCCTTTCTCTTGTCCAGGGAAGAATGTGTCAGTCACACAGAATAAGCAGTAGAGCTCTGAAGGACTGATGAAATGTGCTTTGGCCTGAAGGTGACTGCAGCTGCTACGGGAAAAAGCAAGAAGTTGCCCTAAGTTACCATCTGCACCGTTTTAGCCACCTCCTGTAGTGGAAGCTGGCCATGCAGGCCAATGCATGTTTGAGTCTGAGTTTTGTTTTGTTTACTTGGGATCTCAGCATTTGCATTTCGAAGCAATTGCCAAGTTAAGCACAATCTCCATCTTCATGGGGCCGCTCATGTGGGTATGTAATACCTTCAGCCTCGTGTGGCTTTGAGCATTCCTGAAAGAGCCTTTGATCTGAACTGGGATGTTTAGTATATCCGAGGATGTGATATTTGAAGGTACAAACTGTTTAGCAAATAACACAGAATGGCATTTTTGCAAGGGTGAGTTGGAACTGGGAATGATGTTCATGTGCGCTGAGAGGCACTTGGAACATTGAAGTGCTCTGTCCTAATACTCTGAGTATTTCAGCCACATGAATAGGCCACACCGAATTTAATTTTCAGATAAAGCACTTGCAGGCACACACGCTTTTCCTGAAAGAGGTGGGTTTGTGCACTCTGGTTGGTAGTAGCACATGTGATGTAAACACATTGGGCAACCATGCTGCACAATACAGATTACACACCACAAACCCTACTATTCACCTCTGAGTACCATTTGGGAAGACAGGCAGATGGGAATGCAGGCACCAGACCTGTACGTAGAGGGTCCTGTGGGTGCCTCCATCCCTTCTGTAACTAAAGGCACACAGCACTGTGGAGTCAGTGGCAATACTTGTGCTGACCTGAATGGCAGCAGCTGCTCTCAAACTGTCTCACATTGTGATGCACTTTCAGTTTTGATAACTGTTTTATGACTTGTATTTCCCTTTTTTCTTTTTTTAATGTTGAGCTAATTGCTAGGATGTGCTGTCTTTGCAATGCATAGTTGCCCAGTAATTACATATATCCTTTGAAAGGAAGCAGCAGAAGAATAAACCATGGAATCCCAAATCAGATTAATGTAATGTACATTTCTAGATTACAATTAGTAACAAGATGACATGTTGTCATGGTAACATGTGAAGCTTAACTTCAAGTTCCTAAAATAAAGCAATGACATATGCCTAGGTTTCTACCACTTGCATACTATCCACCTGAAAACATACATAATTTCTACAACACTCAGGCAATTAAATGCTACTTCTTTCTTCTGAATTAAGTGTTGAACTAAAATATCAGTTATTATTTTACTAGGAAATACTCTTTCCTAGTATTTATGCAAAATCTCCCACCGTAGATTATAAATATTAATAATGAAGCTGTCCATTTTGTAACATCTTAAGCTTTCTGCCTTTTGGTTTCATTTTAGAACAATTAGTGTAAGGAATGTAGAGCACACTTCATTCTTCTGGTTTGTACCACATCGATCTCCTTGAAATTCTACCACCTCCTCATACGAATATTGTCCAACCAATATTGGAAAAGTCTGTTTATTAATTACATTACACAGTGGATGTGTTTCATGTGGCTGAGGATTGGAAAGTAAAATCCCAACTTTGCCTCAAATCACCGTAAGAAAATAGTAAACTTTTAATGTGAGGTTGCTAGCTAAGACAGAGAGCCTAGCTATTTTCTTCTAGTTGCCTTATGGTGAAAAGTGTTGTCTACCTGTTAGAGAGTTTGAGTTTCTTTCACTAAGCAGAAGTTAACTTGTTTAATGTGATATCTATGGTAGAGGTGCCAGGACATGCTTTACATGTATTGTCATTTCACGGTAAACCTTCAGAGAATGAAAAATTGGGTGCTTTGTTCTGATTGCTTTATATGCACAGTATTGTTCTGGCCAAATTCTTTAGTCAAAATTAAGATGCTGCTAAGTTCTGTAAGTAAATGCAATCTTCTTCTGTCACCCTAAATAGACAAGATGGGCAGTGTTACGTGGAAAATATGGTTTCTTTGGCAGTTCACGTATTTATGTATATTTTACTGTATAGCACATTGGAGGATATTGAAAATACAGCTTATAGGTTGCTCCTTCAGCAACCTTTAAATCCCAAATTCTGTTCTTCACACCACTATGGATCGCAAATGCTGCAAGTACAATGATTGACTCTGGCGTGATAATCATGTTACATTCAGAATAATGCAGTTGCTGGGAAACGTGTCACATACACAGCAGAGTTCCCAGGATAAACCGTCTGCTAAGGCATGGCTGATGTTTGTCCTTGTGAAAAGTGGAAACTCTGATTTTTGTGTTTTATAAATCTACCTGTATTTCTCACTTGCGGATGAAGGTTTTTAATATTTGAATTTACTGTGGTTATGGGGTTGAGGGAGGGACATGCATGCTGGGTTTTGCCACTAATCCTTTGGAAATCCTTTAGTGCCTTAAGGAGGCAAAGGGGTTACAGACCCTAGGATTACAGAAACTTCTTCAAACCTCTTTCCTGCTTTAGCAGAATTCCTTTAAAATATATTGTGCCTTTGGCTCCAAATATATTTGCATTAGAAATCAGTAGCCATGGGATTATGGACAGGAATTTTTGCCCCTGTAGGAATGTTAGGAAAGAGAGTATACTATTTCTTGTATAGGATGTGATCTAAAAATATAGCTAACTTAAATTCTACCATTGGGATCCATGCATACTAGGAGAGTTGCAAGTTGCAGTTAAAGGCAGAAAAAAAGGGGAAAAAAAAGGAGAAAATGTCAAGTTGCTGGATTAAATGCTTGTATCACTGAAGTAACTGGCAAATTTCCACTGGCTTTCTTGGGACCAAGATTTCATGCTTGCTTCTACTTGGCTTGAGAAGTTCTCACATGTGGTAGATATGTGGGCATCATGTTCTCTTTAATGTTGTAGGGGAGGAAAAGAGAGATTAATAGTTTTGGAGACCTGCCTTCATTTGGAGTTGCTGGGATCTGTGGTATAAATCTCTGTTCACTATTGTTTCTCTGTGTAATGCAGACTCTTGCTTTGGGAATATGAATATGCAAATGTAAATTCCAATGCGAGGGGTTACTGCGCAGTGTGCACTAACCATGCCAAACAACTACGTTTCTCTACTCTCTGCACTGTGGTCTTTTCGAAAAACAGGGAAAATGTAACTAACAGATGAAAACCACTCCAGTGCCAAAAAAGCCTGCAGGAGGCAATTCATGTATCACTCACTGATGGTCCTAAGCAGCTCTTAGGAAAAGCTGAATAAGCTTTTAGCTCAGGAGTGAATTTTATCTTCTAGGAATTAAGAGAAATTTGTTGGTACAGAGCTAAATTGAAAAAAAAAAAAAAAAAAAAAGGCCTGAAAATCAGACTTATGGTGGTCTTCTATTTTGCTGCCTGTGATGACAAGCAAGTTTTAAAGAATATGTAAATAGTTAGAAGAAAATCATTACGTGGCTCACAGTATGTAAGACAAGGCCCAGCATGGAACTGATTTTTATAGCTTATTTATAAATTACGCTTCTGTCTTTTGTTTGGAACTTGGAAAAGGAAACCATGTAAATTAAATAAGGAGTGAAGACTTACTGCACACATTTGTTGACTGAAACAAAAATATTTCCCCACCTCCTGAGGAACTTATGAGTAATCTGGGATGAATAATGTACAGAGATCTTGCCTTTTGAGCTCTAGTGCTGTACAGCTATTTAACACTTTTGCACAGCCAACAGAGGAGTGGTAACCAGAAGTCATGAAGAACATTTGTTAGGGCCACAAATTGGGATCCAGTTGAATAGGTACCAAAGAATGCACAAAAAGGCTGGGATTTACGGTGTGATACTTATTAATCAGTTATACCAGTTGGACTGGGGGGGGAGGGGTGTTTGTAAATAAATGCAAAAAGTTTAAACTCTGACCCATGACCACCCTGTCACTGGGTGTCACATTATTTTCGGCTATGTGAGAAGCTTCAATAATATAAAAGAGGCCACTTGTATTTTTACTGTTTCATTAAAACCTTCAGAATAACTCTTCAGCAAAGACTTCCACTCTAAGACATTTGCCATTGACATCAACTGTACATATGTATTAATATTCAGTGAAACTAGGAGGATACAGAATTGTAATGAAGTCACAGAGTCTAATTGATGATCACAGATTTGTAACTCTCACAAATTATGTAAGATATGTTGACATTTTATCTTGTTAACAAATGTATTTTTCTATGTTAGCTAAATGTATAATTTGTATAATTTTGTATATTAAATGTATGCATATTTTAAATTAAAAACATTATAATTTTATTATTTTAACTTTAAAATGATGACAGAGCTTCTGAAATACAGTTTTATATACAACTGTATCCATGGATAGCAACCCAGGAAGTCTCAGTTTTGAAGAAGGGGCCACCTGATCTTCTAACAGGATAAGGAAACTGCTACACTTAAGCTCTTGCTGCTCTTGGTGGAGGAGCTGCCATTCAGCTTCTGCTGAGTTAGTGGACTTAATATGAATTGGCAGAATATTATGGGCTGTATCATTTCTTGTGAAGTGGGTAACCTGAGCCTTCCCGAGCTTGTAGCTGTGTTTTGGATTCACAGTTCCTAGATGTCAGGAGACAGTTCAAATCACCAGTGCATGGGATGGGGTTTTGTGGGGGGAGGAGGACACTGCTGGCAGAGATACAGCAGTCCCACAGAGCAGAGAGGGAGACTGACTCAGTGACTTGGCAACTCCAGTCACTCCCCTGGAAGGAGAACTCGTGTCTGTCACATGCATTCCCTTGGGGCCATTCATGCCTTTTTTGTCTGATGATTCTGTTGTAAAACGCACAATAGCAAAAAATAGGTGCCAAATGTACACTGCATATTCTCTAAGGCTCTGCACCAGGGAAGTCCTGTTCTAGCTTATGATGTTCACGCTGTTGCAAGAAGAGCTCAGCTACAACTGAAGCCAAGCAGGTATGTGATACCCTTCTTGTTGGGCTTTTGTCCAGGTTTTGTGTGAAGCAAGTATGTCCCCAGGTTTTCTGCTGTCGCTCATCTAGTCCATTTGGAATAAAGGTCCTATAGGAAGAGGGTGCACTTTCAATCAAGTTCAGTGCTCTTTTCATCAAGCAATGTCAAAACAGGATGATTGCACTGTGTGCAAGAGAATATACCAAAGCAATATATTTCTCCAAAGTTGCATACTTGTTTTTAGGCAAACTCACAGGGTGTTGGGGTATTAGGATGCAATTGGGTCTGCTTCTGTAGCACCTAAAACTGCAATTTTATCTCTTACTGAGCAAAGGAATCTGCTGACTGAGAATAATTTTTAAATAAACTAAGGGGTTATTAAAAAACCCCACATCATTTAAAAGCAAAAACAGACTCTGGTATTATTTTATGCTTATTTCTAGTTTAATGCTGTTTTCTAAAGCATTGATGTGACATGTTCTCTGAGTCTTGTGATCTCCTTATGCATCAGAATTAATATGACTCTCCTGGCTTAATACTTAAAAAATAGCATTATTATTTTTTTTTATTTAAAAACCCCTGAGCACTCTAGAAACCTGAGCAGTGTTATCTAACTAGATCCCAAGTGTAAACAGAGTCCTTCTTTCTTAGCTTTATGGATGATAAATAAAAGATGCTCTTCATTTAGCAGATGTATGCACTGTGCAACATACTGGACCTTCAGAAGTTTTTATTCTGTAAGTTCCAATTAATCTCTTGATTGCAAAGAAATAACTCATAAAATGAATATTTTTTCCAGTACTTGCAAAGACAGGCAGGTCACATATCACACTCCATGTACCACCAGCATATTTCACTAACTGTCAGGGTTTGGTGTCCTGTGGAGGAACAAATTGACTTTTTTTTAAACATGATCAATAAATCTCAATGTTACCATCAGGAGCAAAAAAAATCAATATTTGCCCATACAAGAGAAGACTTTAAGGAAGCAACAAAGCAATGTCCTACAAGGTATACTAATTTTTTTTTTTCACATGCACCAGTGAAACCTCCATATGATATTCATGTGCTAATGTGAAAATATGGTTTATTAAGTGAGCTGTGGAATCCTGGGCAATATACACTCAGAAATGTCAGTTGACTAAAATCAGTGTGCTGATAACCATAATAAATGAATTTTTGACTAGCTTTCTAACTCCCCTCATGTGAACAACACCCATAGTGTTGAATGCACACACAGCATTCAAGACAGCAGGTCCCACTGCATTACAAATGCAGAAAAGAAAGATGTTTTCCTCGGATGCATTTTGGCCTTGCTCAGGTATATCACATCACTGCTTTTTCACTTGGTTTGGGTCCAGGGGCAGTTGTTAATGAGAAGGATGGTTATCTGGACTCGTTTCTGTTGAAATCCCAGGGACCTCTCTCTTTAACCTTCCACTTTTCCTGATTTGAAATTAGTAACTTGCAATTTTTCTTGTGCTGGGACCACCGGGTATGCCTGTGGACCACAGGCAACAGTGCTTTGTGGCTGGGCTTGTATTCAAACAGCACACTGTACATGAGCAGGAAACAGGCCTTGTGATTGACCCACTGCTTCAAATGTGCTTAGTCATGTAATCAATCTCAGACCAGTTGGTTGCAATGTATTATTTCAGAGCAACAAAAAATGTCCCTTATGTAACTACTGGCGTAGTCAAAGCCTGTGACAAATGCCAGAGATTGGCTGCATGTGCAGGAGAGGAGTGTCCAAGGACTTGTGAATTCGGTGGATGATCTCAAGCATTGTAAGACAGGTAGGGCTGTAAAGATAGACTTTCAGGAGTTGGCTGTGCAGAGAGCTGAGGGGAGCACACTCTCCACCCCTCCTGCTCTTGGTTTTGGGAACTTGGATCCCTCACAGTGAAACGAAGCCCTCCTTGGTTTGCCTCTTTTTGCCGAGGCCGAGCCAGGCAGGCAGCGGCCCGAGCGGCCGGCCCGGGAGCCTCCCGGGGTGCTGAAGGGACAGCTCCGGGGGGCGAGCCGCGCTCCAGCCGCTCCGAGGGGCATCCGCGGGGACAGGCCCGGCTCCCCGCCTGCCGCGGAGCTCGGCCGGCCGGCTCGGTGGACACTCAGGGCCCTGGGCCGCACATCCAGGCCCGCGGAGCAGGCGCCCCATCTCCGCTGGCGGGGCCGGCGGCTCAGGCAGCGCTCGGCGCGATCACTTCCGTGTCAGGGCCGGCGCCCGCTGCCTGTAGCCCCCTGCCTGTAGCCCCCCGCCTGCACCCCGCTGCCCCCGCGGCGTGCGAAGGGGTCGGGCGCCCTGTCCGCGCCGCAGCGGGGGAGCGGCAGCCAGGGGCGGCGGGGCGGAGCAGAGCCGCCACCATCCCCGCGAGCACCAGATGCTGCGGCAGGGGCAGCACCAGCCCCCCGCCCGGGGCCTGGGGCTGGTTCTCCTTCCTCCCACACTCCGGCCACCACTCGCCTTTCTCCCCTCCGCTCTCCCTGCGGCCGCAGACCAGCCCCGAGCGACGCTAGCCCGTCCCCCGCCCATACCGGGGGCTGCCGCGGCCGCGCCCCCCGCCCCGCCCGGGCACCGCCGCAGCCTCTCCCGCGGAGGGGGGCGGGCACAATGTGAGTGAGCAAAGTGGGAGAAACTCCCTCCGGCTCGCCCGAGGGGGCTGGGGAGGTTCGGAGCTTTTCTCTTTTTTTCTCTCTTTTTCGTTTCGCTTCCCTTTTTTTCCATCCCCGAAGCCACGCAGCAGCAGGTGACCGGCGCCCGCCCGCCCGCAGAGCAGGACCCCGTTAGCACCGGCCGTGTGTGCATGCGGCGGGCTCCCTCCCTGCCTCCTCCCCCTGCCTCCCGCCCCCCGGATCATTCTATACCGGGGGAGCTGTGCACTGCGGTCCCTGCTCGGGGAATCGCTGCTGATCTTCCCATTCGTCAGGGGCTTTCCAATNTGCAGTTCCCTAAGGGAAAGATCCCACCAGCCAACCCAGCTCCGCCACTGCTGCATCCATCCATTCATTTTTATGGTCACTAACAGCCTATCCCGGTAGTGGAAGGTGCAGAGAAGTGGGAGGCAGGGAGACAGAGAGAGAGAGAGAGAGAGGGAGCGACCGAGAGAGAGATCCGAACAGCGAGAATGGCCGAGAGAAAGAGGAACTGGAATAAAGAAGATGACCTGCCTGTGTATCTAGCTAGGCCGGGCACGACAGCCCAGACACCGCGACAGAAATACGGGGGAATGTTCGCCTCCGTGGAGGGGGCCTATGAGAACAAAACCATCGACTTCGACGCCTACAGCGTGGGGAAGAAGGGGTCCCGGACCCCGCGGAGCGGCAGCCGGCACGACATGCTGGACGGAGGGGACAACTACAGCGAGACCGCCAGCGACATCAGCGAGATCTCCGGCTCCGTCATCAGCTCCCCGGGAGACCGGGAAGACAAGACTCCGGGCGTGGAGATCAAATACCCCATGGGGAAGGAGCTGCTGCAGGGCCAGGACAATGGACAGGTGAGCGGGGCCCGGGCAGGGGGGGAAGGAGCCGCCGCCCCCGCTCGCTGGGCGAGCTGAGCCGAAATTGCTGTACCGAGCCTAGCGTGCCGTGCCGTGCCGTGCCGTGCCGTGCCGTGCCGTGCCGTGCCGTGCCGTGCCGTGCCGTGCCGTGCCGTGCCGTGCCGTGCCGTGCCGTGCCGTGCCGTGCCGTGCCGTGCCGTGCCGTGCCGTGCCGTGCCGTGCCGTGCCGTGCCGTGCCGTGCCGTGCCGTGCCGTGCCGTGCCGTGCCGTGCCGTGCCGTGCCGTGCCGTGCCGTGCCGTGCCGTGCCGTGCCGTGCCGTGCCGTGCCGTGCCGTGCCGTGCCGTGCCGTGCCGTGCCGTGCCGTGCCGTGCCGTGCCGTGCCGTGCCGTGCCGTGCCGTGCCGTGCCGTGCCGTGCCGTGCCGTGCCGTGCCGTGCCGTGCCGTGCCGTGCCGTGCCGTGCCGTGCCGTGCCGTGCCGTGCCGTGCCGTGCCGTGCCGTGCCGTGCCGTGCCGTGCCGTGCCGTGCCGTGCCGTGCCGTGCCGTGCCGTGCCGTGCCGTGCCGTGCCGTGCCGTGCCGTGCCGTGCCGTGCCGTGCCGTGCCGTGCCGTGCCGTGCCGTGCCGTGCCGTGCCGTGCCGTGCCGTGCCGTGCCGTGCCGTGCCGTGCCGTGCCGTGCCGTGCCGTGCCGTGCCGTGCCGTGCCGTGCCGCAGAGTCCCGCTCGCCCGCGCAGGGGGCTGGGGGCTGGGGGCCGCCTTCGCGGGGGAGGTTCGGCACGGCAGGTCGGGGAGGCGCGGCCCCCTCCTCCCGGGCACGCGGATGCTCTGGGAAGAGCCCGGCTGGCCCCTAAACTACCTCACTTGGCAGAGCTTACCGGGGGCGGCAGGGGGCGACCCCAGAAATCGTTTTCCTTTGTAAGTGATGGCGATGAGTTTTCTCCGTTTCCTTTCCTGCCCGTGCCGGAGGGCCGGAGGGCAGCTCGGGTCCCTCAGCACCTCCCCGCCGCCCCCCGCAACAAAGCCAGGCCCGCTACACTCCCGGGCTCGTCGAGGAAACTCCGCGGAGCCTGTCCCAGGCACAGCCCCAGGATCTACCCCGGCCCCCCGCCCTGGCTCTGCCCCTGCTCCCCCCCGGCTCCCTGTGCGCCTGCATTGTCTCCCCGGCAGGGAGCGCGGAAGGCGGGAGCACCGGCCGAAACCTCTGCCCCGGGTTCCCCTTCCCTGGGGCGGCAGCCTGGACTCGTAGGCTCAAGGAAGAAGTGAGCCGGTGGGGCTGGCGAGCCGCTGACGGCTACGCATCTCCATCTTAGCCCTGTCGGTGGCATGGAAGCTGGAGGCAGACCCGGGGGGCTGGCTCTCCTGGGAACTTGGGCTGTCACTGATTTCCCCTTAGGAAGAAATGCGGCCTTGCAGTGATGCCTCTGCATGGATACACCCTGTCCGTTAGTACTCAGCCTGGAGCCTCTGTGGCTTGTCCGAAATCTGCTCTTTCCACAGGCTGAACTGAGAGTTTCCACTCTCTTCTCCCCCTCTTCAATTTGAGCATGAATGGGGTGCTGATTTCCTCTGGTGTGGAGATTGGGTGCAGGTGCCACACGGCCTCCCGTGTAGCCCAGTGGGTGTCTGCTGTGGTGGGACACAGGGGTGAGCAGGCAGGGTTTGGTGGAACACTGCCTGGGATGCTGCTCCTTTCTCTGCAACGACCTCTGGGTTGCCTTCAGAGGCTGCCAGCTGCAGTGCAGCCTGCTCTTTTCTAGCTCACCTGAACTCCTGTGTTTTTTCAATCAGGACCCTGGGGCAGTGGGAGGGCACACCCCATCTTCTAGCACATCCATGGTGCTGCCTCCCCATCTTCCTAGCTTCCTAGTTCAGCCTGGGACTCAAGGTAGTGAGCACACTGCGCATTACCTCTCTGGACACCACTGTGCTTGCTAAGTTGACCAAAACGAGGTGAGGAGGAGGTTAGGGATAGAGATTTGGCCACTGGCTTAGGAAGGTGCACTGTAAGCAGCAGACACGTGTGCAGTGGCATCTGGAGTTTTTTACAAGCTTCAAACAATGATTTCGGGGAAGATATGTCAGGGACGATGTGTCAGGGATGTGGCCTGGGTGCTTCATGTCTTGTATCTATGTGTATTTCACAGGGGTGAGTGTGCTAAGAGCCCCACAGTGTGTGGTCTTGGGGGAATTAATTTGGGCACAGCTTTGCAGTGCCTTTTACCCTTCCTGCAGTTCAGTGTTAATCAAGCACCTTGGGTGTAGGGAGTCACTCTGTGAGACAGAGATTACACAGAAGCGTTTCAGCTAGCCACTTTACCTCTCCGGCAGCTTCTGATACAGCATTTACCTGGCCTGGCCTGGTTGTGTTATCCCCAATGTTCTCCCTGGGCACAAGACACAGCAGGTGTGAGACAATAGGGCAATGACAGGGAGGGCAGAGCAGGACAGTGCTGTTGGGGTCAGAGCTGTTGGTGAAGACAGAGCAGGCAGTGCCATCAGGGGCAGAGCCATGAGGACAGTGCCATGGGGAAAGAGCAGGCAGTGCCATGGAGACAAAGCAAGGCAATGCCATCAGGATCAGTGCTATGGGGACAGCGCAGGGCAGTGCCATCAGGGGCAGTGCTATGGGGGACAGTGTCATGGGGACAGCGCAGAGCATTGCCATCAGGCTCCATGCCGTGGGGACAGCGCAAGCAGTGCCATTGCCATGTGTAGCACAGCAGGACCCACCGCCGGGGGTTATATCCCCTGTCCCCACCCTGCGGCAACCCACGTGTGGGATCCTGCCGGTGACCTCAGCGTGCGAGCGGGGCGGTGGCGGAGCTGGCGGGGCGGCGTTTCCAAGCGCCGGTACGGGAGGGAGGGAGGCTCCGGCTGGATTGATGGGCTGTGAAGGGGGGCCAGGCAGAGGGGTGGGGGACAGGAGGGAAGGAAACGCTTCCTGGGTTGCGCTGAGCGAATCCTGCTCCGACCTGCAGCCGGGAGGGCGCTGCTGCCGCCGGCAGAGGCAGCGCTCGCCGACCCCCCCCGGGAGCCGCGTCCCTGTTTGATTGCAGCCGGAAAAAAAAAGGTGCCGGGTTTGCCGGGCTCCCCTTCCTCTGGGCGACGGAACTTCACCCCCCGTCCACCGCTCTGCCGGGTCGCCCCCGCCCCGCCCCATCACCCGACCGGGCTTCGCATTATTATTCCTCTCAGCACCGCCGGTGTTGTTCCGCTGGGCTCGGCTCGCTCCTCGGG